>JAAOOA010001380.1:122500-134864 GCA_012861695.1 Trematomus loennbergii | reverse complement strand
GTGACGTTGAACTGCTGTGTGTGAGTTAGTGAGTGGAGTACTAGAGTGACGTTGAACCTGTTGTGTGTGAGTTAGTGAGTGGAGTACTAGAGTGACGTTGAACCTGTTGTGTGTGAGTTAGTGAGTGGAGTACTAGAGTGACGTTGAACCTGTTGTGTGTGTGAGTTAGTGAGTGGAGTACTAGAGTGACGTTGAACCTGTGTGTGTGTGAGTTAGTGAGTGGAGTACTAGAGTGACGTTGAACCTGTGTGTGTGTGTTAGTGAGTGGAGTACTAGAGTGACGTTGAACCTGTGTGTGTGTGAGTTAGTGAGTGGAGTACTAGAGTGACGTTGAACCTGTTGTGTTGTGTGAGTTAGTGAGTGGAGTACTAGAGTGACGTTGAACCTGTTGTTTGTGTGAGAGTTAGTGAGTGGAGTACTAGAGTGACGTTGAACCTGTGTGTGTGAGAGTTAGTGAGTGGAGTACTAGAGTGACGTTGAACCTGTTGTGTGTGAGTTAGTGAGTGGAGTACTAGAGTGACGTTGAACCTGTTGTGTGTGAGTTAGTGAGTGAGTACTAGAGTGACGTTGACCTGCTGTGTGTGTGAGTTAGTGAGTGGAGTACTAGAGTGACGTTGACCTGCTGTGTGTGTGAGTTAGTGAGTGGAGTACTAGAGTGACGTTGAACCTGCTGTGTGTGTAGTTAGTGAGTGGAGTACTAGAGTGACGTTGAACCTGCTGTGTGTGAGTTAGTGAGTGGAGTACTAGAGTGACGTTGAACCCTGTTGTGTGTGAGTTAGTGAGTGGAGTACTAGAGTGACGTGAACCTGCTGTGTGTGAGTTAGTGAGTGGAGTACTAGAGTGACGTTGAACCTGCTGTGTGTGAGTTAGTGAGTGGAGTACTAGAGTGACGTTGAACCTGCTGTGTGTGAGTTAGTGAGTGGAGTACTAGAGTGACGTTGAACCTGCTGTGTGTGAGTTAGTGAGTGGAGTACTAGAGTGACGTTGAACCTGCTGTTGTGTGTGAGTTAGTGAGTGGAGTACTAGAGTGACGTTGAACCTGCTTGTGTGTGAGTTAGTGAGTGGAGTACTAGAGTGACGTTGAACCTGTGTGTGTGAGTTAGTGAGTGGAGTACTAGAGTGACGTTGAACCTGCTGTGTGTGAGTTAGTGAGTGGAGTACTAGAGTGAAGTTGAACCTGCTGTGTGTGTGTGAGTTAGTGAGTGGAGTACTAGAGTGACGTTGAACCTGCTGTGTGTGTGTGAGTTAGTGAGTGGAGTACTAGAGTGACGTTGAACCTGCTGTGTGTGAGTTAGTGAGTGGAGTACTAGAGTGACGTTGAACCTGCTGTGTGTGAGTTAGTGAGTGGAGTACTAGAGTGACGTTGAACCTGCTGTGTGTGTGTGAGTTAGTGAGTGGAGTACTAGAGTGAAGTTGAACCTGCTGTGGTGTGTGAGTTAGTGAGTGGAGTACTAGAGTGACGTTGAACCTGCTGTGTGTGAGTTAGTGAGTGGAGTACTAGAGTGACGTTGAACCTGCTGTTTGTGAGTTAGTGAGTGGAGTACTAGAGTGACGTTGAACCTGTTGTGTGTGAGTTAGTGAGTGGAGTACTAGAGTGACGTTGAACCTGTTGTGTGTGTTAGTGAGTGGAGTACTAGAGTGACGTTGAACCTGCTTTGTTGTGAGTTAGTGAGTGGAGTACTAGAGTGACGTTGAACCTGCTGTGTTGTGTGTGAGTTAGTGAGTGGAGTACTAGAGTGACGTTGAACCTGCTGTGTTGTGTGTGAGTTAGTGAGTGGAGTACTAGAGTGACGTTGACCTGCTGTGTGTGTGAGTTAGTGAGTGGAGTACTAGAGTGACGTTGAACCTGCTGTGTTGTTGAGTTAGTGAGTGGAGTACTAGAGTGACGTTGAACCCTGTGTGTGTGTGTGAGTTAGTGAGTGGAGTACTAGAGTGACGTTGAACCTGCTGTGTGTGAGTTAGTGAGTGGAGTACTAGAGTGACGTTGACCTGTTGTGTGTGAGTTAGTGAGTGAGTACTAGAGTGACGTTGAACCTGCTGTGTGTGAGTTAGTGAGTGGAGTACTAGAGTGACGTTGAACCTGTGTGTGTGAGTTAGTGAGTGGAGTACTAGAGTGACGTTGAACCTGCTGTGTGTGAGTTAGTGAGTGGAGTACTAGAGTGACGTTGAACCTGTTGGTGTGTTAGTGAGTGGAGTACTAGAGTGACGTTGAACCTGCTGTGTGTGTGTGTTAGTGAGTGGAGTACTAGAGTGACGTTGAACCTGCTGTGTGTGAGTTAGTGATGGAGTACTAGAGTGACGTTGAACCTGCTGTGTGTGAGTTAGTGAGTGGAGTACTAGAGTGACGTTGAACCTGCTGTGTGTGAGTTAGTGAGTGGAGTACTAGAGTGACGTTGAACCTGTTGTGTGATTAGTGAGTGGAGTACTAGAGTGACGTTGAACCTGCTGTGTGTGTGTGAGTTAGTGAGTGGAGTACTAGAGTGACGTTGAACCTGCTTGTGTGTGAGTTAGTGAGTGGAGTACTAGAGTGACGTTGAACCTGCTGTGTGTGTGTGAGTTAGTGAGTGAGTACTAGAGTGACGTTGAACCTGCTGTGTGTGAGTTAGTGAGTGGAGTACTAGAGTGACGTTGACCTGCTGTGTGTGAGTTAGTGAGTGGAGTACTAGAGTGACGTTGAACCTGCTGTGTGTGAGTTAGTGAGTGGAGTACTAGAGTGACGTTGAACCTGCTGTGTGTGAGTTAGTGAGTGGAGTACTAGAGTGACGTTGAACCTGCTGTGGTGTGTGTGAGTTAGTGAGTGGAGTACTAGAGTGACGTTGAACCTGCTGTGTTGTGTGAGAGTTAGTGAGTGGAGTACTAGAGTGACGTTGAACCTGCTGTGTGTGAGTTAGTGAGTGGAGTACTAGAGTGACGTTGAACCTGCTGTGTGTGAGTTAGTGAGTGGAGTACTAGAGTGAAGTTGAACCTGTTGTGTGTGTGTTAGTGAGTGGAGTACTAGAGTGACGTTGACCTGTTGTGTGTGAGTTAGTGAGTGGAGTACTAGAGTGACGTTGAACTGCTGTGTTGTGTGTGTGTTAGTGAGTGGAGTACTAGAGTGACGTTGAACCTGCTGTGTGTGAGTTAGTGAGTGGAGTTCTAGAGTGACGTTGAACCTGCTGTGTGTGAGTTAGTGAGTGGAGTACTAGAGTGACGTTGAACCTGCTGTGTGTGAGTTAGTGAGTGGAGTACTAGAGTGACGTTGAACCTGCTGTGTGTGAGTTAGTGAGTGGAGTTCTAGAGTGACGTTGAACCTGCTGTGTGTGTGTGAGTTAGTGAGTGGAGTACTAGAGTGACGTTGAACCTGCTGTGTGTGAGTTAGTGAGTGGAGTACTAGAGTGACGTTGAACCTGCTGTGTGTGAGTTAGTGAGTGGAGTACTAGAGTGACGTTGAACCTGCTGTGTGTGAGTTAGTGAGTGGAGTTCTAGAGTGACGTTGAACCTGCTGTGTGTGAGTTAGTGAGTGGAGTACTAGAGTGACGTTGAACCTGTTGTGTGTGAGTTAGTGAGTGGAGTACTAGAGTGACGTTGAACCTGTTGTGTGTGAGTTAGTGAGTGGAGTTCTAGAGTGACGTTGAACCTGTTGTGTGTGAGTTAGTGAGTGGAGTTCTAGAGTGACGTTGAACCTGCTGTGTGTGTTAGTGAGTGGAGTACTAGAGTGACGTTGAACCTGTTGTGTGTGAGTTAGTGAGTGGAGTACTAGAGTGACGTTGAACCGTTGTGTGTGAGTTAGTGAGTGGAGTACTAGAGTGACGTTGAACCTGTTGTGTGTGAGTTAGTGAGTGGAGTTCTAGAGTGACGTTGAACCTGCTGTGTGTGTGTTAGTGAGTGGAGTACTAGAGTGACGTTGAACTGTTGTGTGTGAGTTAGTGAGTGGAGTACTAGAGTGACGTTGAACCTGCTGTGTGTGAGTTAGTGAGTGGAGTACTAGAGTGACATGAACCTGTTGTTGTGAGTTAGTGAGTGGAGTACTAGAGTGACGTTGAACCTGCTGTGTGTGAGTTAGTGAGTGGAGTACTAGAGTGACGTTGAACCTGCTGTGTGTGAGTTAGTGAGTGGAGTACTAGAGTGACGTTGAACCTGCTGTGTTGTGTGTGAGTTAGTGAGTGGAGTTCTAGAGTGACGTTGAACCTGCTGTGTGTGTGTGAGTTAGTGAGTGGAGTTCTAGAGTGACGTTGAACCTGCTGTGTTGTGTGTGAGTTAGTGAGTGGAGTTCTAGAGTGACGTTGGACCTGTTGTGTTGTGTGTGAGTTAGTGAGTGGAGTACTAGAGTGACGTTGAACCTGCTGTGTTGTGTGAGTTAGTGAGTGGAGTTCTAGAGTGACGTTGGACCTGTTGTGTTGTGTGTGAGTTAGTGAGTGGAGTTCTAGAGTGACGTTGAACCTGCTGTGTGTGAGTTAGTGAGTGGAGTACTAGAGTGACGTTGAACCTGTTGTGTGTGAGTTAGTGAGTGGAGTTCTAGAGTGACGTTGAACCTGCTGTGTGTGAGTTAGTGAGTGGAGTTCTAGAGTGACGTTGAACCTGCTGTGTTGTGTGTGAGTTAGTGAGTGGAGTACTAGAGTGACGTTGAACCTGCTGTGTGTGAGTTAGTGAGTGGAGTACTAGAGTGACGTTGAACCTGCTGTGTGTGAGTTAGTGAGTGGAGTACTAGAGTGACGTTGAACCTGCTGTGGTGTGTGTGAGTTAGTGAGTGGAGTTCTAGAGTGACGTTGAACCTGCTGTGTGTGAGTTAGTGAGTGGAGTACTAGAGTGACGTTGAACCTGCTGTGTGTGTGTGAGTTAGTGAGTGGAGTTCTAGAGTGACGTTGAACCTGCTGTGTTGTGTGTGAGTTAGTGAGTGGAGTTCTAGAGTGACGTTGGACCTGTTGTGTTGTGTGTGAGTTAGTGAGTGGAGTTCTAGAGTGACGTTGAACCTGCTGTGTGTGAGTTAGTGAGTGGAGTACTAGAGTGACGTTGAACCTGCTGTGTGTGAGTTAGTGAGTGGAGTTCTAGAGTGACGTTGAACCTGCTGTGTTGTGTGTGAGTTAGTGAGTGGAGTTCTAGAGTGACGTTGAACCTGCTGTGTTGTGTGTGAGTTAGTGAGTGGAGTTCTAGAGTGACGTTGGACCTGTTGTGTTGTGTGTGAGTTAGTGAGTGGAGTTCTAGAGTGACGTTGAACCTGCTGTGTGTGAGTTAGTGAGTGGAGTACTAGAGTGACGTTGAACCTGCTGTGTGTGAGTTAGTGAGTGGAGTTCTAGAGTGACGTTGAACCTGTTGTGTTGTGTGTGAGTTAGTGAGTGGAGTTCTAGAGTGACGTTGGACCTGTTGTGTTGTGTGTGAGTTAGTGAGTGGAGTTCTAGAGTGACGTTGAACCTGCTGTGTGTGAGTTAGTGAGTGGAGTTCTAGAGTGACGTTGAACCTGCTGTGTGTGAGTTAGTGAGTGGAGTTCTAGAGTGACGTTGAACCTGCTGTGTTGTGTGTGAGTTAGTGAGTGGAGTACTAGAGTGACGTTGAACCTGCTGTGTTGTGTGTGAGTTAGTGAGTGGAGTTCTAGAGTGACGTTGGACCTGTTGTGTTGTGTGTGAGTTAGTGAGTGGAGTTCTAGAGTGACGTTGGACCTGCTGTGTGTGTGTGAGTTAGTGAGTGGAGTTCTAGAGTGACGTTGAACCTGCTGTGTGTGTGAGTTAGTGAGTGGAGTACTAGAGTGACGTTGAACCTGTTGTGTTGTGTGAGTTAGTGAGTGGAGTTCTAGAGTGACGTTGAACCTGTTGTGTGTGAGTTAGTGAGTGGAGTACTAGAGTGACGTTGAACCTGTTGTGTGTGAGTTAGTGAGTGGAGTTCTAGAGTGACGTTGGACCTGTTGTGTGTGAGTTAGTGAGTGGAGTACTAGAGTGACGTTGAACCTGCGACCTGTAACCTGTGACCTATGAACCTGTATTTGTATGCTACCAAAGGAGCTATTAAACCTAAGAACTTGAGGCTTGGACTTTTATCTTCAGTGTCGTCTTTGCTTTGAAGTACACATGTGGATTTGTGTTACTAAAATGTAATTTTTAAAGACACATTAGCATAAAACTACAGAAGTATGTTTACCGGTGTATATGTGCACATAGAGCCTGAAATAAAGAGGAAACATGAATAAAAGTATGAGAACTGAAGGTAAAAATCTGTTAAAATGAACAAAGGAAATGGAAAAATGTCCATCTTGCTTTAGGAAAACAGAGAAAGTAAAATATGGATGATTTATTGCAGACCGGATGCCGAGCAGACGAAGAAAAACAGTCAGAGAGAAAAACTGGGGGGAAAAAGAGGAAGAGGGGTGACAGAGTAACAGGATTAGAGAGGGGGGGTTTCCTCAAACTGGCAACACACACACACACACACACACACACACACATCAAATACATCAACAAGACCCCCACTGCTGACCCACATCTTTCTCTCTGTGTCTGTTTGTATGTGTATGTATGTGTGTGTGTGTGTGTGTGTGTGTGTGTGTGTGTGTGTGTGGCTGCAGGGCATGGCATGCTGGCAGAGAACACACACACCACCACCCACACACACACACTGACTTTCCAACATGATTTCTGGCTCTACTTTAAAGCAGATTTGGGATCAAGAAGTGTTTAAAATTCTAAATATTATTCTGCAGGGTGGGAGGTTTGCAGGACTGTGATTGGATGAAGTGAAACAGGCACTTCCTGGTTTATGACAGCAGCATGGTCTTCCTATAGTGTGACGAGCAAGACTGATGCTCAACTCAATATGTAGATATATCACATTTTCTGTGATTTACACATGTTTTTAATGTATGTAACACCGTCTGAAATGCTCCATATATTTATATATATTCTGTCAATATATACACAGTTGACCTATATCTCATTCCTACAGATACAATTAAATCAAAAGTTTTTTTACTCGTGTTTTCTCTGCTAAACAACGTCGCAGAGAAGTGCACACACAGACAGAGAGCGTGTAGAAAAATGAAGAAAAAACACAGAATTTGACCAAAAAAGAAGCCGAATAAGTGTGTATGATTGCTAAAAAACAAAACATTAAAATGTAATAGCAACTGTAATAACAATCCCTAAAATAAAAACAGGACACCTGATCTCTGACGCATTATTAAAGACAAATAATCTTTAAAAAAACCACTTAATTGCTTATTTTACACTAAATTGATGCAGTTATTGGATACATTTAGTTGACATTACTGCACCGTTTATCAGTCGTTTTATTTTACACTGTTAATGTTATATAAAACCAAATAGAAAATATCAATCTCCCTTTATAGAAAACCAGACCTTTAAATACTCAATTCACAGAAATAAATAAATATCAGACGTGTTTTTATACAGGATTTTTCTGCCTTTGGGAAAAGACTGAACCAATCAGGATTAGACGGGATTAAAGAAAGTACACTCTCCTAAATATGTTAAAATACCACACACACACACACACACACACTGAGACACACACTGATACACACACACACAGAGACACACACACACACCTGAGCACGTAAGGCTGCCAGACATTTCCACAGATTTCACTTAATGCCACTTTAAGCGTTCATGTGTGTGATGGGGATTTATTTATGTGTGTGTGTGTGTGTGGTGTGTGTGTGTGTCTGTTTATGAGCATATGTGAACACTTTATTTATGTATGCTGGCGTGTGTCTCATGGTGTGTTAGGATAAGCCTGTAGGACAGCAGTATGGAAAGTGTGTGTGCTCGTCACGGCAAACCAAAGTGTGTGTGTGTGTGTGTGAGTGAGTGATGTTTGGATGCCGTTTTTTGCTGGGGGGATTTAGGTGGGAGACGGAGAGGTGTGTGTGTGTGTGTGTGTGTGTGTGTGTGTGTGTGTGTGGCCTACATTTGGAGGATGAGAGACTGTTTATTTATTCAGAGGGACTCGGCGTCTGTCACGACTGTAGAATTCAGATTTAAAGAAGACGCCATCCTTCCTCTTTAACACAAAACACACATTTAGTTTTTACTTTTTTTAAATATCATTATTCCCTCTTCATTAGTGTTTGTTAACGGCATGTTTTTGCTGTTTTTATTGTGGATTTGATGGTGTTTTTCTGTTGATCTATGCTATGCTTTCTTACTATATTTCTGCAGCGTGAGTGTGCGTCCGCTGAGAGGAGATAAAGTGTGATTCATTTCCAGTAAACCTACAAACACAAATCCAAAGGGATTATGGGGAGAGGAGCAAGATGGAAATCCTTTTGCATAGAAGACTAAATGAGGACAGTACTGATGCTCTTATGAATATATGTCATACAAAGTCTCCATAGGAAAACTAAAGACTATATACAATAAATACAGCTTTTATAATACTTACTTTATGCTTTTTAAATACATATTTTATACTCAAACATGTATAGGTTTTCCTGCAAAAAAGGTTGTTCTTCCACCTCTAAAATATGGATATTTCTATGTTAAATATGACATTAAAGTGATTATGTTTGGGTTGTTCACTGACACAACATTTAAAGACAATGCTAATCTCATGCTAACATGCTCACAATGTTAAAATGCTGAAGGTAAACATCCATGCTAACCATGTTCACATCTTAGCATGGACTACACCAGGGTATCTGCAGGAATCCTGAAGTCAAAACCTTTTAAGACCCTTTCCATACATTTTAAGACCTCATCGCCACTTTGAGTTCTAACCGGTTACCTTGGCGACACACTTTACCTCACATTGACTATATACAGTATTGATTGTCCTTCCTCCTTATCTTCCAACCATTTGGACGCAGACTTGCATTTCCCCATAACCATGTTTTTTAACAACCGGCGTAAACGGACCTTCGCGCGCTATCAAGCAGTGAGCGTGCGATGTCCTGTTCAGATGACGTCAAACCCAACGGGATGCCATAAATAAACTACACAGAATCACACTGCACACCTACGCAATGATTACATTCAGGCACACTGTAGAATACAACCTCTTTGGACCATTTATATACTTATTGGAAACAAGCTACACAATGTGATACCTTGGAAAATGCCGTTTAATACTTTTTAATACTTTTTAATAGCCTTCATTTTCGCTAAATTGATTTATCAACTTTTAATACTTTTTAAGACCCCACGGACATATATATAATATGTATAATATCCTGCTTTATATTTTGTTTAAAGTGGACCTATCATGCTATATTATAATAATATAGTGTAGGACCATACCTATATAAGGCATATTTATACTTTTTTTTCAGATCATGCATTTTAGCCATGCCTCATTTCACTCAGTTTGACAATTTCTAGCTCTGGGCTGATTCAGTGAGAACAGCACCATCTACAGGCCTGGCATATGTACTACAGCGTCTCCAGCGCTTTCGAACGGCAATGGCCGTGGCTGTCTCCTCCTGATTGGTGGAGTTGGCCCAATAGCCGTAGCGCCACCGTCCTGACGTCAGGACAGTGTTCAAATCTGGATCAGTTTTGATCAGATCCGTTGCAGCCCCTTTTTTAGAGATTTGGGTATGGAGGAAAATAGAGAGGGTTGTGTTTTCTGACACTTGGTGAGTTCCCTGGAACACCGGGGACACATATTCATGTAGAAAAGACGTACCAAAGTGCATTTTGCATGATAGGTCCCCTTTAAAGTAAATTGGTATCTGAACTTCTATAACTTCTTTTTTTAATGCTGTTTTATTTCCATTTTGAGATGTTTACATTTTAGAATTGTTTATTTCTACTCTTTTAATTTCTCTTTGGTGCAATGCCTTGTCTTTTAAACTGCTGCAATGCAAACATTTCCCAAATTGTGATCAATAAAGTACATCTTATCTTATCTCAAAGCATGCTAATATTTGCTAATGAGCACTTAAAATAGCACGTAGCACATCTGATGACTAATGTAATATACTACTTTCTGCTGTGTTTTGATATTAAAGAGGCCATGTTGCTCATTTTTTGTAATTATTGGCTCTACTCTGACATGTTTCCATGCTTAAAAGCTATGTATTGTTGAGATTTGAGCCTTTGCAGACCCTTTACATGCACACAAACCTAAACAACACACTACAGGAACGGGAACAAAACAGGGCTGCTTTTATGAAAGAATTACACCAATTAATATTTAAGGTTTTTGTTCAAAAACGTGAATATTTGTGATGCATTTCACGACTAAGCCTCCGTCTGCTGGTGTGTAACGCGTCTCTGAGCTGTGTGTGTGTGTGTGTGTGTGGTGTGTGTGTGTGTGTGTGTGTGTGTGTGTGTGTGTGTGTGTGTGTTTATATGTTCAGCTCCAGTTAGTCTGAAGTGATTTTAGTGCAGCAGTAGATGAAACACTGATAGAGAAAAGCCATAAAAGACCTAATTTGGGCACAACACTCCTCTCATCCCTGCTGACTGAATGACGGCTGCATAAAGGCTAGAGATACAGATAGATAAAAGGTCACAACCATGTTTATCTTATCCAATAACATGCATATAGACTCATGCATTCACTTTATATATCCAATCCAATCCAACGTTATGGCCCAAAGTGCTGGACATCCATACATATATAAAAAAGCAGCATGAATACATTTAGACAAAACCGATAGGACAAAAAAACCAATAAAACCATACTTGTAGCCACAGACTGAAAACTCTCATACACGATGTAAAAACATATTAAAAACACAAGAAAATAGAAAACCCCAATTTAGAAAACACGTCTTATTGCAAAAGCACTGGGAGAACAAATATATATTTCATGTCATCTGCATACTTGCATTAGTCTGTGTCAGTGTTTCCGCCAGACCAGGGCTGAGAGGGCGTCCACCCCGAGAGCGGGAAGGGGGTTAGGTCACGTCGTGTCACGTGACTTGAATTTGAATTGAGCCGTCCCTTATAGATACTATCTCTTTACGTATTGGTGGCGGCTCTTCCGGCTCCTAAACGGCTCTTCAGTTTACCGCAGTTTACCACGGAGCCTTAGTTTTGCCGCTGCGAGGCTCCAGCGCTCAGTTCACGCGCGTGCTCCACGAGCGTGAACCGCCTCGGGTGATCAATAAAGGTCCTTCTTCTACTTCTTCTTCTTCTTCTTCTCTTCTAATCTTGCATTATTTATTCTACTCTGTTTCTCTTGCACTATTTCTATTGATTTCTAAATGTGTGTTATTGTTTTATATCTTAAATATTGCACTGTTAGAAGAGCCTGGGTCTTCAGATTTTCATTTCCATATCTACACTTTAGCTCCTCCTGTACATATGATGATAACCCCCTTTGGATGTTTTGAATGTGATGAAATGTGTGTGACATCATGCTTCAGTGTTTGGTCACATGACTCAGTGGTGTCAGGTATCAGAAGTGACTTCCTGTGATCTGGTGTCCTGCAGTAAGTCCTGTGATTTACAAACGTCCTTTCTGAAGAGATGCAGTGGCATTCGTCACAGAAAAAAGCACTTAGAAGGGTTTATGTTTCAGACAGTCATAGTTTCATCATCGTCTACAATGAAAAGTGGCCAGAGAAGTTTATTCTTGACTTTAAGATCCATAGATGGACTGAAATGTAACTGTTTATCACACAGTGGTGCAGGAATGACTCGTAAAACCTTGACATGACTCAGCCTTTAGCACTTCCTGTCCCTGGTCTGGAAGTCAATGGTTTTCTGCATGTGTTTTGGTTGTTAGCCTGAAATCAGCTCTATGGTTAACACGAGCTGAAGAGATTTCTATTCTACGAGAGGAAATACGTCAGTAAATACCAAACTGGTTAATTTAAAAACGGTGGTTGTCTCTAAATGAGACGACTAAATGTTATCACGCCCAACATTAGCCTCCTTTAGCTTAGCGGTGGTGACGTGAAGTCATGTGACCGTGCTGTAGTTCCTTTATAGCCCAACATTAGCCACCTTTAGCTTAGCGGTGGTGACGTGAAGTCATGTGACCGTGCTGTAGTTCCTTTATAACCCAACATTAGCCACCTTTAGCTTAGCGGTGGTGACGTGAAGTCATGTGACCGTGCTGTAATTCCTTTATAGCCCAACATTAGCCGCCTTTAGCTTAGCGGTGGTGACGTGAAGTCATGTGACCGTGCTGTAGTTCCTTTATAGCCCAACATTAGCCGCCTTTAGCTTAGCTGTGGTGACGTGAAGTCATGTGACCGTGCTGTAGTTCCTTTATTGCCCAACATTAGCTTTTTACTTCAGGGACCCACACAGAAATACGTCATCCCTGCCAAATACCTGCCTAAATGTCTAATGTTAGTTTGCCTTGAAGCAGAAATGACTGTTGTTCCTCTGCAGCTGCACTTCAGTTTAGTGGGGTTGAGTCCTTGGTGTTTCTGAAACAGGAAGAGATCTGAGCTGTTGCTCCTGAAAACAATGAAGTGGGG
>JAAOOA010001380.1:112500-117500 GCA_012861695.1 Trematomus loennbergii | reverse complement strand
ACCACACACACACACACACACACACACACACACACCACACACACACACACACACACACACACACCCACACACACACACACCACACACACACACACACACACACACACACACACACACCAATGTCTTCCTTTCGTGCTGGAGCGCTAGCCAATAGGAGCACTAGTGTTCCATAGTGATGTCACTTTGTCCGGATGTAAACAAAGAAGTCCAATGGAGGCTTTATTGTTTACATTAGGAATGAGGATAGTTTCAGATTGGTGACTTGTGACAGCCAGATAATAAATGATACTGATCATGTTAACCAGTTTTGATTACATGCCTTGATTTAAAAAATGTATGACACGAACATCGAAGCTGTAATCATGACATTTGTATATCTAATTATAAAAGGAACATTGAGTAACAGCGACTACCAAAGAAAGCCATGTTTTCTCTTCACAGCTTTTGACTAATTCCTCAGTGTTTTGGATGCATCTGTTGGGGAGTGATTAATAAAACAGAAAACACCTGAATATGCAGATCTGTAGGTCAGATTTATTAAACCTCTTCTCCCTCAGGGCGGCAGAAATCTGCATCGCTGCATTTTTCATTCAGAGAGCTACTTCCCTGATGATGCTACCATGCACAGAAGATGCAGCCTGTGATGCAGAAGAAGGAAACTAAAATATGTATTGTGCATCAGCAACCGTGCAGAAAAAGACATTCTTCATGAGAGGTCAGAGATTTAATAATAGAGAGGTGCAGGAATGAATCCTAAAACCCTGAAATGAGTCAGCATTTTCTTACTTCCTGTCCCCTGGTCTGGAGGTCAATGGTTCAATTCAACATTAGCCACCTTTAGCTTAGCGGTGGTGACGTGAAGTCATGTGACCGTTCTGTAGTTCCTTTATAGCCTAACATTAGCCACCTTTAGCTTAGCGGTGGTGACGTGAAGTCATGTGACCGTGCTGTAGTTCCTTTATAGCCCAACATTAGCCACCTTTAGCTTAGCGGTGGTGACGTGAAGTCATGTGACCGTGCTGTAGTTCCTTTATAGCCCAACATTAGCCGCCTTTAGCTTAGCGGTGGTGACGTGAAGTCATGTGACCGTGCTGTAGTTCCTTTATAGCCCAACATTAGCCTCCTTTAGCTTAGCGGTGGTGACGTGAAGTCATGTGACCGTGCTGTAGTTCCTTTATGGCCCAACATTAGCCTCCTTTAGCTTAGCGGTGGTGACGTGAAGTCATGTGACCGTGCTGTAGTTCCTTTATAGTCCAACATTAGCCTCCTTTAGCTTAGCGATGGTGACGTGAAGTCATGTGACCGTTCTGTAGTTCCTTTGTAGCCCAACAGTAGCCACCTTTAGCTTAGCGGTGGTGACGTGAAGTCATGTGACCGTGCTGTAGTTCCTTTATAGCCCAACATTAGCCTCCTTTAGCTTAGCGGTGGTGACGTGAAGTCATGTGACCGTGCTGTAGTTCCTTTATAGCCCAACATTAGCCTCCTTTAGCTTAGCGGTGGTGACGTGAAGTCATGTGACTGTGTTCACGATTAGGTCATTCTTTTAAAGCCTTGGGGGACATTTCCATTGTTTTAAATGGCAAATCCCTTACAGACTGGAAAACATCAACAAGAGCAATCTGCATGGGTAAATAAATACCATCAACTATAAAATTTTAATACAAAGTGAACTGATCTTTAAAGTGATGCAGCTGCTCACATTATGGCCTGTAGCCAGTCATCACTGATTTACAACACATTAAAGCAAATCAGCTTAACCCCCTCCTCTAAATCTGAGCATATAGATCCTCATAGTGCTGCAGCACAGACTGAAAACTACTGACAGCATGTGAAACTCTCTGCTGCACAGAAAGTAGAAAGAACATCTGATTTAATGTCTGAAATAACTGCAAAAGTAGATGCATCCGGGCTGACTTTCTAAGGTAGATCCACTCTAAGCTCAAAAGATTTTCCACCTCCTAAGCTAAGTTAATGTTGCTGGTTGTTCTGCAAAAATGCTTCTTTTATGTGTTTCTATAAATAAGTCAAGCATTTCATATAAACACACACATTCCTGTCTGCCGGCGGAGAAAGAGTGCAGTGTGCAGAGCTCAAAGCTAATGGATAAAATGCTTTCATGCATATTTGATAAGAGATGTTTTATGCTTTAATGGTCTATTACTGCATTTTCTATCAGGGTTTTTTACTGTACTCTGATCTTGTTTATAAGATATATAGATTCTCTCGAGGACATGACGCCCTTATACAAGAAGCAGGGTTCTTACACCTTTTCCAAAGTCAAATTCAAGCACTTTTCAAGCATTTTCAAGGATTTCCAGCACCCGTACGCACCCTGAAGAAGTCACCTGATGTAAACAACGTGATGTCAACAACAACGTGACGTCGAAGCTCCGTAAAAACTAAGCTGTCTCTAACGTTACTTGTTACGCCCTGACGCTCTGTTGATACTCAGATTTCTGGAGTCATTATACCGTTTCTGAGGAACAGAAATATTTTTTTCTGGCATCACTTAACATTTTACGGGGAAAATCTGCATTTTGGTTTGAGGACGCACGCTCAGAGTAAGAGGAAAGGCAATACTGGGATATGTTACTAAAGTTAAAGTACTAATACTACATTGTAAATACAAAAACTCCAATAAAATCTAAGCTATTAGCATCATTGTAATTGTAAGGTATCATAATAGTAATTATTTCGAATGGCTCGTTTCCGAATAATATATACAGAATCATAATTACTGATAACATCCAATAAATGTACAATATGTGCCATTTGATTGAAGTGTAGTATCAAGTAAACTGCAGCCTGTTTGCTCCGACATCTGCATAACAGAAAATGCATGTGTTTATTTATATATATGTTTTGCAATTTGTATAATAATAACCACTTTCCCCTGGTTATAAATAAAGGGTCTTCTTCTTGGAGTAAAGAATAAAGTATATAACGGAAACACTGAAGTAAAGTGATATTGAGTTCCAACACATTCACTAATATCTGTGATGAAAACAACGTGTTCTGATTCAAGCTCAGCCTTTATGAAGACGCTGTGTGTGTGTGTGTGGTGTGTGTGTGTGTGTGTGTGTGTGTGGTGTGTGTGTGTGTGTGTGTGTGTGTGTGTGTGTGTGTGTGTGTGTGTGTGTGTGGGTGTGGTGTGTGTGTGTGTGTGTGTGCTCTCCATGCATGTTTACAACTCTAATGGATTATAAAAGGAAGTGGAGGGGAATTCCACTGAAGGCAGATCCTGCTCACACTCACTGGAAGGAACTTCAGAAGTTTCCTACAAAATAAAAACATCCAGGTGTTTTCTGCAGGTGAGAATGAAAAAGGGAACATCCAGGTGTGCATCCCGTCAAACTGGAGTTTGGGATGTAAATATGTGTATATTTATTTGTTTATGTAACAGGGACGATGCAGCTAGAGTTGCAGTTGTTATTTTCTATCTTTAGTCCCAGGAAATATGATCCAAAGTCTCCCAAAAAACGAATTATAATGTTTTAAAAAAAACAAGTTATTTAAATGATACAACAATGCAACAGAGACGCTCAAAATACAGGATAAAAGTGACACTGCAACTGAAAATATTGACTAAATAACAGCACTATTCAAGAACACGTACAGTATAAACAGTTATTGCTAGTTAGATTAATAACTAAAGAGAAAAGTATCGATAAGCAGTATCGGTATCGGTATCTGTATCGATAAAATCCTAACCCATCCCTACTCCCGAGTAAATAAAACTAAGTAACGTAAGGTATTAAAAAATTGTAGTGGAGTAAAAGAACATACAAAATTGTACTTAAGTACAGTACTTGAGTAAATGTACTTCCCACCACAACAGGAAGGTAAACATCCCAGCTGCCAACACCATGGTCGCGAGTTCGAGTCCCACACTAATCCCCATTAAAAACAAACAAAGTAACTAAAGATATTATTAAATATAGTGGAGTAATAGTACATAGTATCAATAGAAATACTCAAGTAAAGTAAAATTACCTCAAAATTGTACTTAAGTACTTCCCACATCTGAGGACAACATGACAACATCCCACATGAGCTGCCAACACCATGGTTGCGAGTTCGAGTCCCACACTCTCCCCACTCCTCTGATTCTACCTAACGGAAATACCATCACTGTTCCCACGCTGCAGAGAGCCGTTACCGCCCCAAAGACACGGTTTCCCCCCCGGTTAGATTTCATTAAAGCAACCCTACCTGCGTCCACCGTGTCTGCGAGGTCGTGGTTGTTCGCGGCGCGGGGAAACTCCTTCAGCTTCCTCGCGCTGAGGATGAGCGCTCCGCGTGCCGCCGCCTCCTCCAGCGCGCGCTCCAAGCCCCGCGAGGGAGGCAGGTTTCCGAGAGGAGCCTGGATCCCCGAGACGAGCTGCACGAGCGGGGGAGGACGCGCCGACTCCGGGCCCAACGTCGCCATAATATCCCCCTCGGTTATCCGGGTGTGTCTGTGTCTGTGTGTGTGTGTGTGTGTGTGTGTATGTGTGTGTGGGTATGTATGTGTATGTATGCGTGTGTGTGTGTTGTATATCCAGAAAGATAGAGAGTGCAGCGGGACTCACAGCTCGGTCAGATTCCTCCTCTCGACTCTCTACGTACCAACCATGAAGCGTCAGAGGTGAGCCGTTGGAACTACATCCGGTCAAAGCTTTCAAAATAAGATCTTCCCTGTACGTGTAACGTTGTTATTTTCTAATGTATAATACTTATATCATATCTTATATTCTATCATTATTATTATGCTTCTACATAGCTGTGGCATTACTGTATGTCATTGTGGTCATGCTAATAAAGCTATTCGAATTTAATTTAATTGATAAGACATCCGGTTGATGCTTTCAAAATAAAATATTCTCTGTACGTGTAGCGTTATTATTTTCTAATGTATATGAATGTACTATTAGCATTGTAATCTGTTGACTAATACCTCTCCATCACTCGGAGTAATCTGCTGTGTGTGTGTGTGTGTGTGTGTGTGTGTGTGTGTGTGT
>JAAOOA010001380.1:67500-107500 GCA_012861695.1 Trematomus loennbergii | reverse complement strand
TTTATTAATCATTAAGAACCATTTATAAACCAGTTCTAACATAGTTTCATACATCAACACAGGCTCACTATTTGGCAAGATGACTAAGCCTTATATTGGCTACTTAGCGAGTAGCCAATATAAGGCTTAGTCATCTTGCCAAATAGTGAGCCCACATTTATCTGTACTGCTAAGTCTTATATTGGCTACTTAGCTTACTTTGTCTTCTTCATCAGCCAGCATCCTTGGTATCTGTTGCTCGCTGAGTTTCCCCCCCCCATCCATCTTGATGTTTCTTGGCATCTCTTATGACCATTTATGTACGAGTTACTAACATTTATAGTTGCCAAAAGGGAGCCTTATTGTAAAGTGTAAAACACATCACCATTTATTAATGAGTTACTACCATTTATAATAAGGCTTAGCAGTTCAGATACATGTGGGCTCACTATTTGGCAAGATGACTAAGCCTTATATTGCTACTTAGCGAGAATCAACTCAGTCAACAACAGACACCAAGGATGCTGGCTGATAAGAAGATGAAGTAAGCTAAGTAGCCAATATAAGGCTTAGCAGTACAGATAAATGTGGGCTCACTATTTGGCAAGCAACCGGTCACAGTCGCCCTGTTTATCTCATGTCTTATAAAAGCTTATTCATGATTTATAAAGTGTCCACAACCTAATTAATAATTTACAACTATTCGTAAACCCTTTATAAGGGTAGTCTTATTGTAAAGTGGTACCAATGAGTGTAAAAATGAAGACATAATTCCTCTTATTGTGTTTATTTATGCACCTTTACAAACCAATGTCAATTCCTTATGTTTATATATATATTTATATATTCCTGTATGTATATGTATGTATATTTTTGTGTTTTTATACAACCTCCAAATCTTTGCACATTTGTTCACAAGCTATCCACTTCCATCACATATTGTATTTTATATTATATATAATTTCTTATTTTTCTGTTCCAAAGTGCTTTGCAGTAGTATACGTAGTGTTTTGGTGAATCCAGATTTCATTTAAATTATTTTCTATATCTTAACTTAAAGGGGACCTATCATGCAAAATGCACTTTTGAATTTCTTTTATACATAAACATGTGTCCCCGGTGTGTCGGGGAACTCACGCAGCGTCAGAAAATAAAACCTCTCTCTTTTCCTCCGCACCCACATCTTTTAAAAACGGAGGTACAACGAGCAGATACAGATTTGCTGCCGATATGACGTAATATCGGATGGCGGACCCACAGAGAGTTGCTATCAGAAACAATGCCTGACGTGTTTTGGACGTAATCTCGTCGTTGTTTACATTAGCAAGCCTCGCTAACACTCAGAGCTAACCTGTACTGGAGAGCACATGTGTTTAAAAAAAGGAACTCACCTTGTGATAAACCCGCAAGAGAAAAAGCATTTGAGCTCCATACTGTTTCAGAAATAATCCTTGATGTGGTTTAGAACAGGATCGCGTTTTATCACAGCTGAATTTAACTTAATCTCCGGTAGAATTCTGAGCAGGCATTAGCTTCAGCGTTTCTCTAACAGCTGCAAAAGAGGGGTATGAGGATTTCTAAAATGCATGATCTGTTTGTATTTGGAGCAAAACACATCATAGACATGTTTTTATATATTTTTAGACCCATAATATTTGCCTCAAAATAGCACGATAGGACACCTTTAAAGTAATGATAGTTTTATTTATTTTTTGGTTGTTTTTCTTACTTGTTATCTTCTTTATGTCTGCATCATGTACACAAAGGTACATATATCTAAACCTATGGTAACAGCTGTTTCTTATCTGATAAGTGTACATACTGTAAGTAAACAGGCATGTACAGAACGTCTAAACTCTATTAAACACTGGTCCTGAGTCACTTTGCAGCGCTGACTTTTATCAGAGTGTGTGTTCCTCTCAGAAACCACGGTTAAATAGAGGAAGTGAGATAACACGCCTCCTCCTTCACGCTCTTTCTTTCTCATTAACTGTCATTTCTCATCTCTCTCCTCTCTGACAGCTGCAGTCTGGACTTCACAGCATGGTGAGAAGATCAATTATTCTGTGCTTTTTAACTTACTTTATTCTTCTTTACACTTTAGTCAGTGTTTCATCATGTGATGTGCTTGCTCCTCTAAAGAAACATGCTTTATCGCTCACAATCAGAGTCAGCAGTCACACAGGAAGCGTTTCAATAATCTGCCTCTTAGAGGAAGGATTACCACTAAAATGAACATATAAATATAACCCACATTTACTCTTTTTAAAGCCTTTTTTGGGGGTAAATATCAGAAAACTCACTCTTTTAACTTCATTTTCAGAAAATGAGAGTGTTTTATTTAAGTCCTGTTTTTATATTCCTGTATTCTGGCATGACTCTATTTGTGTTTACTCTGTTTGGCCAATCTGCACAATGACTACTTTTACTGTCTCTACTTTAACTATATTTAGATGAGAATACTTTTACTTTTACTTGAGGAACATTTTGAATGCAGTACTTTTACTGTAACAGAGTATTCCTACACTCTGGTACTTCTACTTTTACTCAAGTACAAGATCTGAGTACTTCTACTTTTACTGAAGTACAAGATCTGAGTACTTCTACTTTTACTGTAACAGAGTATTCCTACACTCTGGTACTTCTACTTTTACTCAAGTACAAGCTCTGTGTACTTCTACTTTTACTCAAGTACAAGATCTGAGTACTTCTACTTTTACTGAAGTACAGATCTGAGTACTTCTACTTTTACTGTAACAGAGTATTCCTACACTCTGGTACTTCTACTTTTACTCAAGTACAAGGTCTGTGTACTTCTACTTTTACTCAAGTACAAGATCTGAGTACTTCTACTTTTACTGAGTACAAGATCTGAGTACTTCTACTTTTACTGAAGTACAAGATCTGAGTACTTCTACTTTTACTGAAGTACAAGATCTGAGTACTTCTACTTTTACTGTAACAGAGTATTCCTACACTCTGGTACTTCTACTTTTACTCAAGTACAAGCTCTAAGTACTTCTACTTTTTTTACTCAAGTACAAGATCACAGAGAAAGCCACTTGCTCACAAAGTAAAAGTAGAAGTACCAGTACTTCTACTTTTACGCAACACCACGATACGATACTTTTCCATTTTTATTTAGAGTTTCAGATAATTTAAAGCATTTATTAGACAAGGATTAAAAAGTCCTGCGAGGGCTTTCTCTGTTTTTGTTTAAACATATTTAATTCATTAATTTAAATCAATGCATATACACAGCGCCAACTTTTTCCATTCATAATATAAATCTCTTTTTATTAACTCATCTAAATCACAAAAAAACAACACTGTTTTCAGACGTTAACTCTTCCATTTTTATTTTGAATTTTAAATATGACAGCGTTTATTTACCGTCTGCTTTTTCCTGATTTCTTAACGAGCAATTAATATTTATATTTCATCTTTCCTTTATTTAATAACAAAGTTGAGACCTTTTCTTTGAGTCCAATACGAGCTGGATCTCTAATGATTAATGAAATGATTCATTAAGGATCAATGGGAGAACAATGACTCGTTAAAAAACAAAGCAAGGCGGTCAGAGGCTGATTAATTGCTGAGTCAGCGTTTCTGCTTTTATTGATAAGTGACTAAAGTCTGAGCCACAGCTGACGCGTTTATCTCTTCATTGATTGTCTCTGTTGTGTGTGTTGTACATTTATGATAATGCAATTAATGTAAAATAGTCACTCAGGGATGTTTATTTTTAAGTTATTTCAGTCAGACAACTCACGTGTTCTTAATATGTTTATAGAAGCAGCATATAGTTTGAGTTTGGCATCTAGGCTCGGGCCTCATCACTCCACAGATTTACAAAGAACATTGAGCGATGATTAGATAACTATCCCCCGAGCCTACAGGTGGAAGCTGGAGTGGAAGCTGGGGTGGAAGCTGGAGTGGAAGCTGGGGTGGAAGCTGGGGTGGAAGCTGGGGTGGAAGCTGGGGTGGAAGCTGGGGTGGAAGCTGGGTGGAAGCTGGGGTGGAAGCTGGGGTGGAAGCTGGGGTGGAAGCTGGGGTGGAAGCTGGAGTGGAAGCTGTGGTGGAAGCTGGAGTGGAGCTGGGGTGGAAGCTGGGGTGGAAGCTGGGGTGGAAGCTGGGGTGGAAGCTGGGGTGGAAGCTGGGGTGGAAGCTGTGGTGGAAGCTGGAGTGGAAGCTGTGGTTGGAAGCTGGGGTGGAAGCTGGGGTGGAAGCTGGGGTGGAAGCTGTGGTGAAGCTGGAGTGGAGCTGGGGTGGAAGCTGGGGTGGAAGCTGGGGTGGAAGCTGGGGTGGAAGCTGGGGTGGAAGCTGGGGTGGAAGCTGTGGTGGAAGCTGGAGTGGAGCTGGGGTGGAAGCTGGGGTGGAAGCTGGGGTGGAAGCTGGGGTGGAAGCTGGGGTGGAAGCTGGGGTGGAAGCTGTGGTGAAGCTGGAGTGGAAGCTGTGGTGAAGCTGGAGTGGAGCTGGGGTGGAAGCTGGGGTGGAAGCTGGGGTGGAAGCTGGGGTGGAAGCTGGGGTGGAAGCTGTGGTGGAAGCTGTGGTGGAAGCTGGGGTGGAAGGGGGGGTGGGAAGCTGGGGTGGAAGGTGGTGGTGGTGGGGTGGAAGCCGGGGTGGAAGCCGGGGGGAAGCCGTGGTGGTGGGGGGGCAGGCAAGTCGCAGCAACATGAAACACAGCAGCAGGAACATGAACGTAGCAGTAGCAAGTGAACACAGCAGCAGCAGCAGCAGCAGCAGCAGCAGCATAGCGAGGCAGAGGCAGGACGACCTGGCAGCTTCAATAGAGGCATGTTTAGGAGAATGTGTTTGGTTGGTTGTTAGAGGGACGAGGTGCGTCACGTGTTAATGTATCATTGGTGCTCGAGTTGACTGCCTGAACTAGCTCGCAGGCTTCGCCCCATGTAATGTATATCGTGAATCGAACATTTAATAGGTTGAAACTAAGTTCCTGAAACAAATGTTGTGACTAAAACAAATCTCAAAAATATTAAGAAATAAGACAAAGACAACGTTTGGCGCATAAATAATGTATTTATTACCCCAAACTTCTTTGGTAATGTTCTGTATCTTGGGCCAAAGTAACTTAACATTTAAAATATAATCAATGACACAAACTCTGTAACTAAATCAAACACTAATAAAGGTATTTTATGTGTTTTATTTACTTAAAGTGGACCTATCATGCTATATTTGAATAATATAGTGTAGGACCATACCTATATAAGGCATATTTATACTTTTCAAAATACCAAACAGATCATGCATTTTAGCCATGCCTCATTTTGCTCAATTTGAAAAATGTTAGCTCTGCTCTGCAAGGGCAGATTCAGTGAGAACAGCACCACCTACAGGCCTGGCATATGTACTACAGCGTCTCCAGCACTTTAGAACGGCAATGGCCGTGGCTGTCTCCTCCTGATTGGTGGAGTTGGCCCAATAGCCGTAGCGCCACCGTCCTGACGTCAGGACAGTGTTCAAATCTGGATCAGTTTTTATCAGATCCGTTGCAGCCCCTTTTTTAGAGATTTGGGTATGGAGGAAAATAGAGAGGGTTGTGTTTTCTGACACTTGGTGAGTTCCCTGGAACACCGGGGACACATATTCATGTAGAAAGACGTACAAAGTGCATTTTGCATGATAGGTCCCCTTTAAATCTCCTTCTTTCTGCATTAATGGGCCCCTCTCTTTATATTATTGGCCAAAAAAGATCATGAGAACTTTTTTAACATTTTAACATCTATTTTTATGTATTAGTCAATTTATTGAACATGTTAGAAACAAAACAGACAATAATAATAATTATAATGATATATAAATAATAATAATAATAATAATAAAAAAAGAGAAGCAAAATAAAATAAGCGTTCAAATAGCTTCCCTCATTTTAAAAAGGGGCGAGAAGAAGAAGCTTTAAAACGTTTCTGGTCCAATCCCCCTCTAGCGTACATTGTTCATGAAAATAAAAGTTCAGGTCATCGTCATCAGCATCCGTGATATTTGATTGGTTGTTTGAAACAAATCCTTTCTTTGTACAAAACAAACAAAACTATCTAAATGTAGTGCAGCAACATTTCAGGAAATTAATCAATCCAGGTTTGGGTAACTGTCAGAGGTGAGAAGTATTGGAGTACAAATACTGGTTACTGTACTTAAGTACATTTTCTTCTGGTTCTGACGACTTTTTACTTTACTTCTTACATTTGAACACAAATACCTGTACTTTCTACTTCTTACATGTTGAACCAAATACCTGTACTTTCTACTTCTTACATGTTGAACACAAATACCTGTACTTTCTACTTCTTACATGTTGAACACAAATACCTGTACTTTCTACTTCTTACATGTTGAACAAATACCTGTACTTTCTACTTCTTACATGTTGAACACAAATACCTGTACTTTCTACTTCTTACATGTTGAACACAAATACCTGTACTTTCTACTTCTTACATGTTGACAAATACCTGTACTTTCTACTTCTTACATGTTGAACACAAATACCTGTACTTTCTACTTCTTACATGTTGAACACAAATACCTGTACTTTCTACTTCTTACATGTTGAACACAAATACCTGTACTTTCTACTTCTTACATGTTGAACACAAATACCTGTACTTTCTACTTCTTACATGTTGAACACAAATACCTGTACTTTCTACTTCTTACATGTTGAACACAAATACCTGTACTTTCTACTTCTTACATGTTGAACACAATACCTGTACTTTCTACTTCTTACATGTTGAACACAAATACCTGTACTTTCTACTTCTTACATGTTGAACACAAATACCTGTACTTTCTACTTCTTACATGTTGAACACAAATACCTGTACTTTCTACTTCTTACATGTTGAACACAAATACCTGTACTTTCTACTTCTTACATGTTGAACACAAATACCTGTACTTTCTACTTCTTACATGTTGAACACAAATACCTGTACTTTCTACTTCTTACATGTTGAACACAAATACCTGTACTTTCTACTTCTTACATGTTGAAACAAATACCTGTACTTTCTACTTCTTACATGTTGAACACAAATACCTGTACTTTCTACTTCTTACATGTTGAACAAATACCTGTACTTTCTACTTCTTACATGTTGAACACAAATACCTGTACTTTCTACTTCTTACATGTTGAACACAAATACCTGTACTTTCTACTTCTTACATGTTGAACACAAATACCTGTACTTTCTACTTCTTACATGTTGAACCAAATACCTGTACTTTCTACTTCTCACATTTCCCAAACAGGCTGGTTCCTTTAGTTTGAATGTGTGTTTGGTGGCGTGATCATTATTATTTAGAGTCATTGCGTGCCTATTGATTTGAACACGATCCGTGTATCCATCATTTCCTGGTCTTCTCTAAAGAAGAGGGACCAATGAAAACGTTGTCATGTTGCCGTTGTTCAGCATGGAAACATTCATTAGCTAACAATGACATTATTGTTCTATTAATATAAAGGGAGGTCAGGTACTCTTTAAAACAGCTGCTAGTTATGGGTACTTTTTACTGAAGTACATTTCAAAGCCTCTTTACTTTGACTTGAGTAAAGAAGTTTAGTCAGTACTTCTACTTTCACCAGAGTATTTTAAACACGAGTATTGTACTTCTACTTGAGTAAAGGATGTGTGTACTTCTACTTGAGTAAAGGATGTGTGTACTTCTATTGAGTAAAGGATGTGTGTACTTCTACTTGAGTAAAGGATGTGTGTACTTCTACTGAGTAAAGGATGTGTGTACTTCTACTTGAGTAAAGGATGTGTGTACTTCTACTGAGTAAAGGATGTGTGTACTTCTACTTGAGTAAAGGATGTGTGTACTTCTACTTGAGTAAAGGATATGTTTTTTTAATCCTTAAACTGTTTCTGTGTTCTCGTCACAGGAAGAGTTGCAGCAGGATGTTTCCAGCAAAGTCATTGAGAAACAGTGCCTCTCCTCCTCCTGTGTGGGTATTTCTCCGTCTGAACACACACACAGGTACATCAGCTGGTGTGTGGATTCTGCAGAGACACACACACCTGAAGATACACCTGTGACACAAACAGGTAACACAACACACACTCTCACAACAGCTTTACAGAGAACAGGGGCAGCTTTAGGGTCCTGAGACAAAGAGAAGATTATCCGCCGAATATCAATATTAAGAAATCCTTTATTCGTCACACAGGGGAAATGTACCTCGTTACAACAAAGATATAGTGCAGGTTAAAAGGCAACATTAAACGGATTGATGAACAGCCAGTAGTAGCATTGATAGATTGTTAAAAATAATATATTTGCACATAATCAGTGTTGTTGCACAACAGTGATCTAATAATGTTGGTCATGGTTTTGCGGTTTGAAGAAGAAGAAGATTTAAGATTCAACTTATTGTCATTACGTAGTACAGGTACTATGTAACGAAACGGGTTCTCTGCATTTGACCCATCCTAGTGTTAGGAGCAGTGGGCTGCCATTATGTACGGCTCCCGGGGAGCAGTGTAGGGAACGGTGCCTTGCTCAGGACACCTCGGTAGCACTTGGTCTTTCCGGGACTTGAACTGGTGACCTTCCAGTTGCCAAGCCAAGTCCCTATGGACTTCACAACCACCGGTTTGGTCAGCAAGTTACGTCACGTCAACTTACGTTATGTTTTTCACAGATTTATGATTATTAGGTGACGTTACTATTTGTCAGGTTACATGACACCATGTTTACATATGCTGCGGGGCTGCCCCTGGCCAACTTGTGGCCCCACGCAAAGTTATGTGATGAGGCCCTCTGTGTCGCAAGCGTCAAGGCGGGGGGGGGGGGACTGGGAGCGCCGGAGCATTGCAGCGGCGAAACTGTGGTGCGCTTAATTGCACCGCATGTACGCGTAAACTGAAGTGCGCCGCATCAGATGAGGCCCCCTCCGCCAGGTACGGCACGATACGTAACGATAGAAGCTGAAACCTTTGATTGGTCCCAAAGCACAGATATTTCAATCGTACGTTACGTTACATTAGATCACGTCATGTTGCCTTACGCTTCAGTATGTCACGCTACACCACGCTACGCCACGCTACACCACGCTACGTCACGCTACACCACGCTACGTCACGTTACACCACGCTACGTCACGCTACACGACGATACGTCACGATATGTAATGATACGCCACAATACGTCACGCTACACCACGCTACGTCACGCTACACCACGCTACGTCACGTTACACCACGCTACGCCACGCTACACGACGATACGTCACGATATGTAATGATACGCCACAATACACCACGATACGTCACGATGCGTCACTATACGGCACGCTACGGCACGCAACGTCAAGTTAGAACCTGAAATATTGTATTTGACGCACAGCACTGATTTCTGATTCGTCTGGCTTCATAACATCCAGTTACGTTGCGTTAAGTTACGTTATGGTACTACATGGTTAGCATATCTACATAGTTAAGCTAAACAAGAGCGTTGTTTGGGTTAAACAAGTATATTTTGAAACTACCTATGTAAGATAACTATTATCTACGTTAAGGAATAGATAATGGTTAATATGATATGTACTTAGCCTAAGTTAGGTATGTTTCAAAGCAACGTAGGTTACCCTGAGTTATTACTGGATAACGTAAGTACCTCGAGGCATTTGTTTCATGTATGCTACAGTGGTACCAGTTGAATAAAGACTTCATAGTAAAAAGACCCTCAAAGGACAGAGAACATGTTTGTTTTCCTGTATATTACACTGTATTGGTTCAAATGTCTGAGTACTTCTTCCACCTCTGATGTCTGTTTCCTCTTTCTCAGGAGATTCTTCACACGTTCAGCGTCAGGAAACTGGTTCTGTATCAGTTCCACTTCTCCTTCTCTCCCCACCAGAAACAACCTCTAACCGTCGATGTTTACAGCCAGACGTAGACCCAACATCCCATAATACTCACGCTGATGGAGGTGAGGAAGAGAGGAAGTGTCTCCTGGATCCAGAAGAGAAACATTTCCCTCTTCGCAGGAGCAGACCCGTCCTCTCCAGACGATTCAGACCCGTCTCCAGGGATAAAACTTCCCCTCCACTCGGGTAACTAAAAAGCAATTGTGTCAAAAATAATATACACAGATAAATGTATGAAACCACGAGTTTCATTCCACAGACAATAAGACTAACACCTGAACTCTGTAAAGAACATCCATATTCATCTGTTTCAATTATTTATCCAATATATCATATTCCATCTACTTATATATTTACGTATATCGACTCTCCTTGCACTATTTCTATTCTATTTGTATTTACTTGCACATCTCCAAACATTCTCTTGAAGATGATGGCAACTATTTTACACTTTGCAAATGTTGACACCCCTGGGTGAGATGCTAACGGCATTTCATTGGCTTCTACCTGCACTCTGCACAATGCTAATGATGCTAATAATGCTAATGACGCTATCTAATCTGAAACCCATTTTTTAGAGACAAAGAAAACATGACTTCATCCAGCATGGACTCCTCCCCTCAAGAGGACAGGAAGTCGACCTGCGCCATAGGAGAGCAGGGATTGGCTGAGGGGCAGAGGGGGCGGGGCCTAATCAGCTGTGATGCCCCTCCCTCAACAGGTAGAAACATGTGATCACTGGTGGAGGATCTAAAGCTTAGCTGTGGAAATACACAAACTTGTATATGGGTCATTACAGAAGCGCGTGTGTGTGTGTGTGTGTGTGTGTGTGTGTGTCAGGCCTCAGTAAAGAGGAGGAGCCGTGATATCCCAGAATGCTCTGCAGAAATCTTCAGGAGTTGTTGTGATCTGGACAAGGTGTGTTTCTGATTATTCCTGTTACAGTGCTGTTGTTGTTTAACTTTTATTACAATAATGACGTCAAAATGTTTAATCTGAGTAAAATGAAAGGTAGGGTAGGTAATTTTGGAGAACCAGCTCGAGTGCGCTAGAATTTGAAAATACACAGCCGGAAGAAATCTGCCACTTCCTTACAGAGTCCCTCCTCCAACACACACGAACGCACACATGACCAATGAGGGCACGAGATAAGTTTGTGCCCCGATGGAAGGCTGACAGGCAGGTAGGCCATCCAGTTATTTTAGCCGGGCCGGCTCAGATGATTGGTCGTGCTTTTACAGTACTACAGCTTCCACAGATGATATTTTGTTATGGATTTTTGTCAAAGCACTTCAGATATTCATTGCTATCGGGATGTTAAGAGCATTCCATGGAATATAACAAAAAGTGTATCTCGAGCCGGTTTCTCAAACTTACCTACCCCACCTTTAAGGTTCTGGCACTTATCACTAGTTTCAGTGTGAGACTTTTTCATGGAAAGGTCCATGTTTTTATTAGTTTCACCTTATCCCTCGTATCATTTAAACTTTATTTTCTTTAAATGTATTTACAATCTGTAAACATTACCATCTATCTATCTATCTATCTGTCTATCTGTCTGTCTGTCTGTGTGTCTGTCTGTCTGTCTGTCTGTCTATCTATCTATCTGTCTGTCTGTCTGTCTATCTATCTATCTATCTATCTATCCATCTATCTATCTATCTGTCTATCTATTTATCTATCTATCTATCTATCTATCTATCTATTTATCTATCTATCTATCTATCTATCTATCTATCTATCTATCTATCTATCTATCTATCTATCTATCCATCACATGACTGTGTTAAAGCATGACTGTGTGTGCAGGGAAACGTCATGGTTAGACAAAAAAACAGACTTATTTCACGGGAAGGTCCATTTCTTATTAGTTCATCTCATATTCTCTGTGCAAATGTTCAAATATGATCCACCCTCTCATCTAATATGATGTCAGTATTAATATTAACTACAGTCCTGTGTCGATGTGTAAACTTTTTGCAGGAGAACGCTCACTTCGTGGTGGTGGACCTGATGCTGGAGGTTCTGGAGGGAGTGAGGTGGACCATGGACACACAGCAACACACACATCCACACACACAGCAACACACACACAGCAACACAGTGCCACATGCACACGTCACACACACATCTTATAGAAAGACACACTCTGCTCATACACACACACAAGATGAAGTGGAAACAGGAAGTGAGGAAGTTCATCATCCTCCAAAAACCTTCTCCATCCTCTCCACTGACAGCGGGTTCGAAGGTACATTAAGATATAATATATATCTATATATCTATCTATCTTTTATAATACATATATATATATCTATTGAATAAAGAAGAGTAACAGGAGGGAAAAGTTACAATCTATGCAGGATTTATCTGTATGTTTTCTTTTAAATAGCATATTTATTTGCCTTATTTTGTTGTATTTGTTATATTTGTAAGTAGAACTTGTATTTCCACTTCATACTTTGAGTCCACTATCGTTTAGAGGGACTTATACTTTTAATTTACTACGTTAAATGTATGAGTTTAAATGTTACTTTACAAATACAGAATATACTCAAAACATCAGTGTATAAAGTCTTTAAAACAGTGATTAAAGTACGCATATATTAATGCATTAATAACTTCAATCAATCATATAATGATACCATTTTTAAATTGGTCTCTTTTTTTCTTAAAGATTCTTATATTTTTAAGCTGTATTTTGTAGTTTTACATAAAAAGGCTTGACTTTTACAGGTGGTAAGTGTGATCATATTTACATTTTACAAATGATTAACGGGAGGTTTTATAACTCAGAAGATCATTCTACTGTAGATTACGTTACATGTTAAGGTCCTTACACACCGAGCCGATTTTCAGGGTCGATAGATGTCTGGCCGTCGATGAGCGTCGTGTCGCCCTACTCAGATTGGTGTCCCCCGCACCGTCGTGTCTTTTCGGCCGCGCCGACACCTTCCACCGCCGATTCGACATGTTGAATCGGGAGGCTGTCGGCCAAAGAGATCACTCTGATTAGCTGTTCAGCTTATCGAATCAGTGCATGAGAAGCGAAACGGAAGTGAGGGACCCAAACAAACTATTAAGAAGGCACATCTGAGATTTCATTCATTCGTTCCGTCGGGACGTTCTTTGGTGTCAGTTTGGTGTGTAAGAAGCTTTACTTGTTAAGGTCCATTTTTGCCAAGAAGCACGTACGAACTGCGCATGCGTGAGTGACAATAACTCTCCTTACCAGCAGGCGGCGGTAGTGTGTATTCGTCATTCAAAAGAGGCAACAAGCGGAAGACAGACTGCGTGATACACCGAGAGAAGAAGAACAGACTGCGTGATATATACAAACAACAAATAGCGTGTGCGTTCCATGTCACTCTACAGCGAGAAGCTCACGGGGCTTTCCCCAACCTTGTGTTGAGAGCTGGAGTTAAAGGAAATCTCAGATCTGCCTTCTTAATAGTTTGTTTGGGTCCCTCACTTCCGTCTCGCTTCTCATGCACTGATTCGCTAGCTGAACAGCCAATCAGAGTGATTTCTTTGTCTTTGGCCAACAGCCTCCCGATAATAAAATAAATAAATGAAATAAATAAAATAAATAAATAAATAAAATAAATAAAATAAATAAAATAAATAAAATAAATAAAATAAATAAAATCAATTTAAAAATAATAAATAAATAAATAAATAAAAATAAATGAATTAAATGAAATAAATGAATAAATGAAATAAATGAAATAAATAAATAAATAAATAAGTAAAATAAAAGTATATCTCATGATGTGACAGACAAAATCCAACGATGTCCAACCAGACATCAATTTGAAAGATTGGGTAGAAAAAAACCTGGGTAGAGAAAAACCTGCAAGAACGAACAAACTGAGCTGAAATCAAAACTTCTTAAATTACCCAGAATTCCTGAATATCTAAGTATGTGTTTCTAATATTTCAGACGGTGGAGTGGACACCATGCAGAGAGACTCCCTCAGAAAGTAAGAAACCCCAAACATGATGTGTTTAAATATTCACATTCCTTCAGATATTGTGAGTCTTGAGTTTTTTCCCATGATGCAGTGCGGTGGCGCTGGCCGAGCAGCTGGTGCTGGAGTTCAGACGCCACTTTCCTTCACAAGAGGTGAGAGCCAATCAGAGAGCAGGAAATCAGCTGTTTATTATGGGAGGAGTACTCAGATCTTGTACTTGAGTAAAAGTAGAAGTACTCAGATCTTGTACTTGAGTAAAGTAGAAGTACTCAGATCTTGTACTTGAGTAAAAGTAGAAGTACTCAGGTCTTGTACTTGAGTAAAAGTAGAAGTACTCAGATCTTGTACTTGAGTAAAAGTAGAAGTACCAGCGTGTAGGAATACTCTGTTACAGTAAAACTCCTGCATTCAAAATGTTCCTCAAGTGAAAGTAGAAAGTATTATCATCAAAATATAGTGAAAGTAGCGACAGTAAAAGTAACATCATCATTAACACTTAATAAGAAGACACAATAAGTAAACATAATGGAATAACAGATTCATAAAAACATGCAGAAAAGAGGTAGTACGCATGAGCATACTATACATACAAACTCGAGAGATTATGATCCTGTACGTAAGACCCAGACACACCAGAGAGATGATGATCCTGTACGTTAAGACCCAGACACACCAGAGAGATGATGATACTGTACGTTAAGCCCTGACACACCAGAGAGATGATGATCCTGTACGTTAAGGCCCAGACACACCAGAGAGATGATGATCCTGTACGTTAAGACCCAGACACACCAGAGAGATGATGATCCTGTACGTTAAGACCCAGACACACCAGAGAGATGATGATACTGTACGTTAAGACCCAGACACACCAGAGAGATGATGATACTGTACGTTAAGACCCAGACACACCAGAGAGATGATGATCCTGTACGTTAAGGCCCAGACACACCAGAGAGATGATGATACTGTACGTTAAGACCCAGACACACCAGAGAGATGATGATACTGTACGTTAAGGCCCAGACACACCAGAGAGATGATGATCCTGTACGTTAAGACCCAGACACACCAGAGAGATGATGATACTGTACGTTAAGGCCCAGACACACCAGAGAGATGATGATCCTGTACGTTAAGACCCAGACACACCAGAGAGATGATGATCCTGTACGTTAAGGCCCAGACACACCAGAGAGATGATGATCCTGTACGTTAAGACCCAGACACACAGAGAGATGATGATACTGTACGTTAAGGCCCAGACACACCAGGAGATGATGATCCTGTACGTTAAGACCCAGACACACCAGAGAGATGATGATACTGTACGTTAAGGCCCAGACACACCAGAGAGATGATGATCCTGTACGTTAAGACCCAGACACACCAGAGAGATGATGATCCTGTACGTTAAGACCCAGACACACCAGAGAGATGATGATCCTGTACGTTAAGACCCAGACACACCAGAGAGATGATGATACTGTACGTTAAGACCCAGACACACCAGAGAGATGATGATACTGTACGTTAAGACCCAGACACACCAGAGAGATGATGATCTGTACGTTAAGAACCCAGACACACCAGAGAGATGATGATACTGTACGTTAAGACCCAGACACACCAGAGAGATGATGATCCTGTACGTTAAGACCCAGACACACCAGAGAGATGATGATACTGTACGTTAAGACCCAGACACACCAGAGAGATGAACTGTACGTTAAGGCCCAGACACACCAGAGAGATGATGATACTGTACGTTAAGACCCAGACACACCAGAGAGATGATGATACTGTACGTTAAGGCCCAGACACACCAGAGAGATGATGATACTGTACGTTAAGACCCAGACACACCAGAGAGATGATGATACTGTACGTTAAGACCCTGACACACCAGAGAGATGATGATACTGTACGTTAAGACCCAGACACACCAGAGAGATGATGATCCTGTACGTTAAGACCCAGACACACCAGAGAGATGATGATACTGTACGTTAAGACCAGACACACCAGAGAGATGATGATACTGTACGTTAAGACCCAGACACACCAGAGAGATGATGATCCTGTACGTTAAGCCCTGACACACAGAGAGATGATGATCCTGTACGTTAAGGCCCTGACACACCAGAGAGATGATGATCCTGTACGTTAAGACCCAGACACACCAGAGAGATGATGATCCTGTACGTTAAGGCCCTGACACACCAGAGAGATGATGATACTGTACGTTAAGACCCAGACACACCAGAGAGATGATGATACTGTACGTTAAGACCCAGACACACCAGAGAGATGATGATCCTGTACGTTAAGGCCCTGACACACCAGAGAGATGATGATACTGTACGTTAAGACCCAGACACACCAGAGAGATGATGATACTGTACGTTAAGGCCCAGACACACCAGAGATGATGATGCCTGTACGTTAAGACCCTGACACACCAGAGAGATGATGATCCTGTACGTTAGACCCAGACACACCAGAGAGATGATGATACTGTACGTTAAGACCCAGACACACCAGAGAGATGATGATACTGTACGTTAAGCCCAGACACACCAGAGAGATGATGATACTGTACGTTAAGACCCAGACACACCAGAGAGATGATGATACTGTACGTTAAGGCCCTGACACCCAGAGAGATGATGATACTGTACGTTAAGACCCAGACACACCAGAGAGATGATGATACTGTACGTTAAGACCCAGAACACACCAGAGAGATGATGATACTGTACGTTAAGGCCCTGACACACCAGAGAGATGATGATACTGTACGTTAAGACCCAGACACACCAGAGAGATGATACTGTACGTTAAGGCCCTGACACACCAGAGAGATGATGATACTGTACGTTAAGGCCCTGACACACCAGAGAGATGATGATCCTGTACGTAAGCCCTGACACACCAGAGAGATGATGATACTGTACGTTAAGACCCAGACACACCAGAGAGATGATGATACTGTACGTTAAGACCCAGACACACCAGAGAGATGATGATACTGTACGTTAAGACCCAGACACACCAGAGAGATGATGATCCTGTACGTTAAGACCCAGACACACCAGAGAGATGATGATACTGTACGTTAAGGCCCTGACACACCAGAGAGATGATGATCCTGTACGTTAAGACCCAGACACACCAGAGAGATGATGATCCTGTACGTTAAGACCCAGACACACCAGAGAGATGATGATACTGTACGTTAAGGCCCAGACACACCAGAGAGATGATGATCCTGTACGTTAAGACCCAGACACACCAGAGAGATGATGATCCTGTACGTTAAGACCCAGACACACCAGAGAGATGATGATCCTGTACGTTAAGACCCAGACACACCAGAGAGATGATGATACTGTACGTTAAGACCCAGACACACCAGAGAGATGATGATACTGTACGTTAAGACCCAGACACACCAGAGAGATGATGATACTGTACGTTAAGACCCTGACACACCAGAGAGATGATGATCCTGTACGTTAAGACCCAGACACACCAGAGAGATGATGATCCTGTACGTTAAGACCCAGACCACACCAGAGAGATGATGATCCTGTACGTTAAGGCCCTGACACACCAGAGAGATGATGATACTGTACGTTAAGACCCAGACCACACCAGAGAGATGATGATACTGTACGTTAAGACCTGACACACCAGAGAGATGATGATACTGTACGTTAAGACCCAGACACACCAGAGAGATGATGATACTGTACGTTAAGACCCTGACACACCAGAGAGATGATGATACTGTACGTTAAGCCCTGACACACCAGAGAGATGATGATACTGTACGTTAAGGCCCAGACACACCAGAGAGATGATGATCCTGTACGTTAAGACCCAGACACACCAGAGAGATGATGATCCTGTACGTTAAGGCCCTGACACACCAGAGAGATGATGATACTGTACGTTAAGACCCAGACACACCAGAGAGATGATGTACTGTACGTTAAGACCCTGACACACCAGAGAGATGATGATACTGTACGTTAAGGCCCTGACACACCAGAGAGATGATGTACTGTACGTTAAGGCCCAGACACACCAGAGAGAGATGATCCTGTACGTTAAGGCCCAGACACACCAGAGAGATGATGATACTGTACGTTAAGGCCCTGACACACCAGAGAGATGATGATACTGTACGTTAGGCCCTGACACACCAGAGAGATGATGATACTGTACGTTAAGGCCCAGACACACCAGAGAGATGATGATACTGTACGTTAAGACCCAGACACACCAGAGAGATGATGATACTGTACGTTAAGACCCAGACACACCAGAGAGATGATGATCCTGTACGTTAAGACCCAGACACACCAGAGAGATGATGATCCTGTACGTTAAGACCTGACACACCAGAGAGATGATGATACTGTACGTTAAGACCCAGACACACCAGAGAGATGATGATACTGTACGTTAAGACCCAGACACACCAGAGAGATGATGATACTGTACGTTAAGACCCAGACACACCAGAGAGATGATGATCCTGTACGTTAAGACCCAGACACACCAGAGAGATGATGATACTGTACGTTAAGACCCAGACACACCAGAGAGATGATGATACTGTACGTTAAGACCCAGACACACCAGAGAGATGATGATACTGTACGTTAAGACCCAGACACACCAGAGAGATGATGATACTGTACGTTAAGACCCAGACACACCAGAGAGATGATGATCCTGTACGTTAAGACCCAGACACACCAGAGAGATGATGATCCTGTACGTTAAGGCCCAGACACACCAGAGAGATGATGATCCTGTACGTTAAGACCCAGACACACCGTAGAGAGATGATGATACTGTACGTTAAGACCCAGACACACAGAGAGATGATGATACTGTACGTTAAGACCCAGACACACCAGAGAGATGATGATCCTGTACGTTAAGACCCAGACACACCAGAGAGATGATGATACTGTACGTTAAGACCCAGACACACCAGAGAGATGATGATCCTGTACGTTAAGACCCAGACACACCAGAGAGATGATGATACTGTACGTTAAGGCCCAGACACACCAGAGAGATGATGATCCTGTACGTTAAGACCCAGACACACCAGAGAGATGATGATACTGTACGTTAAGACCCTGACACACCAGAGAGATGATGATCCTGTACGTTAAGACCCTGACACACCAGAGAGATGATGATCCTGTACGTTAAGACCCTGACACACCAGAGAGATGATGATCCTGTACGTTAAGACCCAGACACACCAGAGAGATGATGATACTGTACGTTAAGACCCAGACACACCAGAGAGATGATGATACTGTACGTTAAGACCAGACACACCAGAGAATGATGATCCTGTACGTTAAGACCCAGACACCACCAGAGAGATGATGATACTGTACGTTAAGGCCCTGACACACCAGAGAGATGAGATACTGTACGTTAAGGCCCAGACACACCAGAGAGATGATGATCCTGTACGTTAAGACCCAGACACACCAGAGAGATGATGATCCTGTACGTTAAGACCCAGACACACCAGAGAGATGATGATACTGTACGTTAAGACCCAGACACACCAGAGAGATGATGATACTGTACGTTAAGACCCAGACACACCAGAGAGATGATGATCCTGTACGTTAAGACCCAGACACACCAGAGAGATGATGATCCTGTACGTTAAGACCCAGACACACCAGAGAGATGATGATCCTGTACGTTAAGACCCAGACACACCAGAGAGATGATGATACTGTACGTTAAGACCCAGACACCACCAGAGAGATGATGATACTGTACGTTAAGACCCAGACACACCAGAGAGATGATGATCCTGTACGTTAAGACCCAGACACACCAGAGAGATGATGATACTGTACGTTAAGGCCCTGACACACCAGAGAGATGATGATCCTGTACGTTAAGACCCAGACACACCAGAGAGATGATGATCCTGTACGTTAAGACCCAGACACACCAGAGAGATGATGATCCTGTACGTTAAGACCCAGACACACCAGAGAGATGATGATACTGTACGTTAAGACCCAGACACACCAGAGAGATGATGATCCTGTACGTTAAGACCCAGACACACCAGAGAGATGATGATCCTGTACGTTAAGACCCAGACACACCAGAGAGATGATGATCCTGTACGTTAAGACCCAGACACACCAGAGAGATGATGATACTGTACGTTAAGACCCAGACACACCAGAGAGATGATGATACTGTACGTTAAGACCCAGACACACCAGAGAGATGATGATCCTGTACGTTAAGACCCAGACACACCAGAGAGATGATGATACTGTACGTTAAGGCCCTGACACACCAGAGAGATGATGATACTGTACGTTAAGGCCCTGACACACCAGAGAGATGATGATCCTGTACGTTAAGACCCAGACACACCAGAGAGATGATGATACTGTACGTTAAGGCCCTGACACACCAGAGAGATGATGATCCTGTACGTTAAGACCCAGACACACCAGAGAGATGATGATACTGTACGTTAAGGCCCTGACACACCAGAGAGATGATGATCCTGTACGTTAAGGCCCTGACACACCAGAGAGATGATGATCCTGTACGTTAAGACCCTGACACACCAGAGAGATGATGATCCTGTACGTTAAGACCCTGACACACCAGAGAGATGATGATCCTGTACGTTAAGACCAGACACACCAGAGAGATGATGATCCTGTACGTTAAGACCCAGACACACCAGGCCGAAACCGTCCGTCTTCGTTAGTCGGAAGACGAAGCGTGCCCTGTCGCCCAAACTCAATTTGGCGTGTCCCGCACCGTCGGCCGTGACACGCCTTATTTGGCCTCTCATGGCCGACGCATGGCCGATTCAACATGTTGAATCGGCCATGCGTCGGCAACAGGCAGTCGGACAAAGAAACCACTCTGATTGGCTGTTCAGCTAGCGAATGAGAAGCGAAACGGAAGTGAGGGACGTAAACAAAGGATTTAAGAAGGCACAACACAGACGGCTATTCATTTTCCTCTCATGGGTTTATTTGTCAGTATAAAGTTGCAGGATTAGTCTCAAGTACCTCAACATTGTCCTTAAGTACAGTGTCTAAGTACATGAGATACTGTTACTGCTGTTCATTTACCTATTGTGAGTCGCCTCGGATAAAAGCGTCACATGGAAATGTACATTTAGCAAGAAGTGGCCATTATTACATTACATACATTACTACATTGCTGACTCAATAAACTACACACCCAGAACACTGCGATCATCAGATGCAGGTCTATTAACTGGGATTTGATATGTCTGCACTTTATGTGCTCATTTCATCATTCATGTATTTTATATTCTACTAAAACTGAATCAAACCATAAACAAGGTGGCCTGTTGGGATATATATATGTATATAATATATCTGCATTATTTTATCCCACTTGATGCTTTGCTCTGCTTGTTTTACACTGATTGTATGTCTTATTTCTTACTGATGTAAAGCACTTTGAGCTGCAATCCCCTTTATGAAAGGTGCTATACAAATACAGTTATTATTATTCAGATGGATGTTTCTGCCCCTCTGTTCATTCTCCCATTATCCTCCTCAATCTGCCGAGAAGTATTTTAATGTTGTAGCTGTTACTATAACCAATACTAATGCTAGGGCTGCAACTGACAGTTCTGTAGGCACATTGTTATTGTTTCTTATCGCTGTGTGATTAAAAGAATAAAACAAATAGCAGGATAGGCAATGCAAAACTTTATTTCGTACCTTCATACACACATAACACAACATTAGAATGAGCTTTTATCAACGCCTACATGATGTTAATGACATTAATACAGAGCGGGCAGAACCCAAATCTGCATTCAAAGAATACACTTTACCAAAGCTTGAGGAAAATATCTGATATCTGGCGTTTCATTTAACTCCAGCTCTCGACACAGGTTCTGGAAAGCCCCACGAGCTTCTCGCTGTAGTATCCATGATTTCACCCATTTAGTGCGGTTTCTCCTAATTCTTCGCTTCCGCCTCTTGAGCATAGACTGTATATATAAGCTCTTGAGAGACGGTTGCTTGAGAATGTCTTCCACAAGCAACACTCCAATGGCTGATAGCTCCAGTACCGCACGAAACATGTTTTCCATGGACGACAGTGAAAATGGAACGCACACGCTATTTGTTGTTTGTTTATATCATGCGGTCTGTTCTTCTTCTCTGTCTTCCGGTTGTTGCCTCTTTTTGAATGACGAATACACACTACCGCCGCCTGCTGGTAAGGCTGAAGTCTTTGCGGGTGTTCCAGTGCGACACATGGCCAAGACGCAGGAGAGTTCTCTGGTGACTGCTTGGTGTGTCAGGGCCTTTACAGTTCTGAGTTGATCTGGATCTCCCCTCCTCTCTGTTTCCCCTCCTCTCTGTTTCCCCTCCTCTCTGTTTCCTGTTTCCTCTCCTCTCTGTTTCCTTCCTCTCTGTTTCCCCTCCTCTCTGTTTCCTCTCCTCTCTGTTTCCTCTCCTCTCTGTTTCCTCTCCTCTCTGTTTCCTCTCCTCTCTGTTTCCTCTCCTCTCTGTTTCCCCTCCTCTCTGTTTCCTCTCCTCTCTGTTTCCTCTCCTCTCTGTTTCCTCTCCTCTCTGTTTCCTCTCCTCTCTGTTTCCTCTCCTCTCTGTTTCCTCTCCTCTCTGTTTCCTCTCCTCTCTGTTTCCTCTCCTCTTGTTTCCCCTCCTCTCTGTTTCCTCTCCTCTCTGTTTCTCTCCTCTCTGTTCTCTCCTCTCCTCTCTGTTTCCTCTCCTCTCTGTTTCCTCTCCTCTCTGTTTCCTCTCCTCTCTGTTTCCTCTCCTCTCTGTTTCCCCTCCTCTCTGTTTCCTCTCCTCTCTGTTTCCCTCCTCTCTGTTTCCCCTCCTCTCTGTTTCCTCCTCTCTGTTTCCTCTCCTCTCTGTTTCCTCTCCTCTCTTTTTCTCCTCTCTGTTTCCCTCCTCTCTGTTTCCTCTCCTCTCTGTTCCTCTCCTCTCTGTTTCCTCTCCTCTCTGTTTCCTCTCCTCTCTGTTTCCTCTCCTCTCTGTCCTCTCCTCTCTGTTTCCTTCCTCTCTGTTTCCTCTCCTCTCTGTTTCCCCTCCTCTCTGTTTCCCCTCCTCTCTGTTTCCTCTCCTCTCTGTTTCCTCTCCTCTCTGTTTCCTCTCCTCTCTGTCTCCTCTCCTCTCTGTTTCCTCTCCTCTCTGTTTCCTCTCCTCTCTGTTTCCTCTCCTCTCTGTTTCCCTCCTCTCTGTTTCCTCTCCTCTCTGTTTCCCCTCCTCTCTGTTTCCTCTCCTCTCTGTTTCCTCTCCTCTCTGTTTCCTCTCCTCTCCTCTCTGTTTCCTCTCCTCTCTGTTTCCTCTCCTCTCTGTTTCCTCTCCTCTCTGTTTCCTCTCCTCTCTGTTCCTCTCCTCTCTGTTTCCTCTCCTCTCTGTTTCCTCTCCTCTCTGTTTCCTCTCCTCTCTGTTTCCTCTCCTCTCTGTTTCCTCTCCTCCAGCTGCCAGGTCTCTGTGAGCTGCCTCTGACCAGCAGCTCTCTGGAGGAGGAGATCAGAGAGAGGAGCAGGAGGAGAGGAGATCTGATCTGGAGACCCCCTGAAGATAAGCTCATTATCACTGTGCAGCCTCACTCAGGTACACTCACACACACACACACACACACACACACACACACACACACACACACACACACACACACACACCACACACACACACACACACACACACACACACACACACACACACACACACACACACACACACAGTGAGGTAACAGTTGCTCTCCTCCTCCAGACGCAGTGAGGTCGTGGCTCTGCAGCACTTCCTGTGTGCCGGCTGCGGGACAGAACTGGAGCACAGTGAGTTTTGTGAAATAAATATTAATAATCAGAAATATGAGCTGATAAAAAGTTCCTCTCTCTTCCTGCAGGATATATCAAGAAGCTGCGGTATTGTGACTATCTCGGCAGGTACGTAGAATCATCCATGTTTCACCCACGCTCAAAGTCTACTGCTTTTTGAGGCAAACATAAATATCTTAAAAATAAACTAGATTTTTTCTGTTTTCTTTTTTTAATTATATATCTTTTTTAAATGTTTTAATCATCTTTTCAATATCATACATGAACATCAAATTAGTTTTGATTGCCTTCTTATTCCTAATGATTTTAATAGTGCTAATATATTGTTTAAATGCTTGATAGAAATGTTCAAAGTGTGGTTTGGAGTCAGCCGTTTCTTTTTATGGATATCACATTTCCCTAAAAATACAATTAACTGCACAAAAAAGACAAGATCTGCGTCCATCCATCGGCTCCGAAGTACATGAGAATGCATTTATTCTGTTTGATTATATTTATTTTTCAGATATTTCTGTGAATGTTGTCACGGCGGCTCGGAGGCTGTGATTCCTGGAAGAGTTCTGACCTGCTGGGACTTCAACAGGTAAGACAAGCACAGATTGTAATGCAACTGTTAATAAACACAGCACAAAGAGTAAGGACATGTGTGTTATTAAATTCAACAAATAAATAAAACATTAAAATAAAATAAAAGTTTTATCTCAAAGCAATAACAATGAAAAGCTTGGCACCAAAACCACCCTCTCCAAAACCTCATCCTCCCCTGCCTCCAACCTCATCATTGATGGCTACTCCATCCCCTTCTCTGGCCAAGTTAAGAGCCTTGGTGTCATCCTGGACAACTCCCTCTCATTTTCACCTCACATAAATAACATCACCCGGACTGCCTTCTTCCACATACGCAACATCTCCAGACTCCGCCCATCCCTTTCTCAATCAAACACTGAAGTCCTGGTCAATGCATTTGTCACGTCCCGCATCGACTACTGTAACGCCATCCTCTCAGGCATACCCACCAAGCTCATCAACAAACTACAAATCATACAGAACTCTGCAGCCGGATCATCACCGGCACCAAGGCCTCAGAACACATCACCCCCTCCTCTTCCAACTCCACTGGCTCCCCGTTCAATCACGCATCAACTTCAAAACCTACTGCTCACTTACAAAGCCCTACATAACCTGCCCCCCCCCTATCTGGCTGACCTTCTTCAGGAGTACACCCCGTCTCGCTCCCTCCGCTCCTCCTCTGCTGGTCTGCTAACCGTCCCCACCCCACGCCTCGTCACCATGGGTGCTCGGCTTTTAGCTGCACTGCTCCCAGACTCTGGAACTCCCTCCCCCCCGCACATCTGACAGTCAGACACAATCACCATATTCAAATCCCAATTAAAAACCCACCCGTTCAAATCTGCCTACTCACTGTAGTGCTCCATTATATGTTTCATTTGAGTCCACTTGACTGTCTCCTCCATGGTTTCCTGTTTGTGTTTTTAGCATGTTTTGTTGCCTATTAGCGTTTTCTTTATTTTTTAACAAATTGTACGGTGTCCTTGGGTGTCATGAAAGGCGCCTAAAAATAAATGTATTATTATTATTATTATTATTATTAAAAGGTTCATTCAAAAATGAATAAAGTATAATAACAATTATTAATCATGATACCTTAACACACACTATTAATCTTACTGTTAATCCAAGTAAAGCATTATTCTCCATCATATTAAAGTATTTAATAAACTGAGAACAAACCAATCAGTGGGAATAGGAACGATGAATATGACTTTAATCAAGGCAGTGGTTCAGTCTGTAGGGGATTGGACTTTGGACCGAAGGGTCGCCGGTTCACGTCCCGATCGGACCAAAAATACGGAGTGTGGACTAGTACTGGAGAGGAGCCAGTTCACCTCCTGGGTGACTGCTGAAGTGCCCTTGAGCAAGGCACCGAACCCCCAACTGCTCACTGGCGCCGGCTAGACTGGCTGCCTCCGCTCTGACCTCTCAACTGCATGTGTGCATATAACTGTGTGTGTATATGTAAAAAGTGTGTACTGTGTGTACCTGTATAAAACGCGCGTGTACGACAGAATGAGAACAAACCAATCAGTGGGAATAGGAACGATGAATGTGAGATATTAATTAATAATACATAATGATATGTTTGCAGATACCCAGTGAGTGATTTCTCCAGACAGCTGCTGGACTCCCTGGGTTTCAGCCGCTGTTCCACCTCCAGACTCTGAACAGCAGAGTGAAGGAGCTGGAGAGGTTCAGGGTGAGATCAATAATTATAAGAATTATCAATGTTATAATGTTTGTTGTTATTTTATAATTTGTATTTTACATTGTGATTTTTATAAGGATATTATTTATAGGAATACATGAATATTTCTACTACTATTAATTTATGTTTTAAAATATATATTGTTATTTTTACTATGATTTTTTAATGGAAGTATCATTTTAATAATTTGTATTAATATATTTATTATTATTAAGATATTGGAATTTTTACTATAATAATTTTTGATAGAATGAATACATATTTATTGTGAAGCTAGTAAAATACTTGAAATACATGTAATCAAATGTTGATGTTTTTTAATCGATATTGACTTTTTTCTTGTTGCCCTGCAGGAGGTCCAGGATCAGCTGATGGACATACAGAAGCTGCTGAACAACTGCAGGTTTTCCTCTCAGGTGACCTTCGATCAGCTTCCTGCTCACCTGATGCAGCGACGCCCCCTCTTCTCATTGGACGACCTGCAGCGGCTGAAGAAGGGTCAGCTGGGGTCGCTTGCCAAAACGCTGCTGCACACCGCCCTAAAACACGTGGAGAGCTGTGAGGTCAGTGCTGAGGTCACCTCCTGTCCCCTGGTCTGGAGGTCAATGGCTTTCTGATTGTGATTTTGCTTGTTAGCCTGAAATAAGGTCTGTGAGATCTTAGCATTTTGTTCTACAACATAAAATAAGTCATGTGACCGTGCTGTAGTTCCTTTATAGCCCAACATTAGCCTCCTTTAGCTTAGCGGTGGTGACGTGAAGTCATGTGAACGTGCTGTAGTTCCTTTATAGCCCAACATTAGCCTCCTTTAGCTTAGCGGTGGTGACGTGAAGTCATGTGACCTTGCTGTAGTTCCTTTATAGCCCAACATTAGCCGCCTTTAGCTTAGCGGTGGTGACGTGAAGTCATGTGACCGTGCTGTAGTTCCTTTATAGCCCAACATTAGCCACCTTTAGCTTAGCGGTGGTGACGTGAAGTCATGTGACCGTGCTGTAGTTCCTTTATAGCCCAACATTAGCCTCCTTTAGCTTAGCGGTGGTGACGTGAAGTCATGTGACCGTGCTGTAGTTCCTTTATAGCCCAACATTAGCCACCGTTAGCTTAGCGGTGTTGACGTGAAGTCATGTGACCGTGCTGTAGTTCCTTTATAGCCCAACATTAGCCACCGTTAGCTTAGCGGTGTTGACGTGAAGTCATGTGACCGTGCTGTAGTTCCTTTATAGCCCAACATTAGCCACCGTTAGCTTATCGGTGGTGACGTGAAGTCATGTGACCGTGCTGTAGTTCCTTTATAGCCCAACATTAGCCTCCTTTAGCTTAGCGGTGGTGATGTGAAGTCATGTGACCGTGCTGTAGTTCCTTTATAGCCCAACATTAGCCTCCTTTAGCTTAGCGGTGGTGACGTGAAGTCATGTGACCGTGCTGTAGTTCCTTTATAGCCCAACATTAGCCACCTTTAGCTTAGCGGTGGTGACGTGAAGTCATGTGACCGTGCTGTAGTTCCTTTATAGCCCAACATTAGCCACCGTTAACTTAGCGGTGGTGACGTGAAGTCATGTGACCGTGCTGTAGTTCCTTTATAGCCCAACATTAGCCGCCTTTAGCTTAGCGGGTGACGTGAAGTCATGTGACCGTGCTGTAGTTCCTTTATAGCCCAACATTAGCCACCTTTAGCTTAGCGGTGGTGACGTGAAGTCATGTGACCGTGCTGTAGTTCCTTTATAGCCCAACATTAGCCGCCTTTAGCTTAGCGGTGGTGACGTGAAGTCATGTGACCGTGCTGTAGTTCCTTTATAGCCCAACATTAGCCGCCTTTAGCTTAGCGGTGGTGACGTGAAGTCATGTGACCGTGCTGTAGTTCCTTTATAGCCCAACATTAGCCTCCTTTAGCTTAGCGGTGGTGACGTGAAGTCATGTGACCGTGCTGTAGTTCCTTTATAGTCCAACATTAGCTTCCTTTAGCTTAGCGGTGGTGACGTGAAGTCATGTGACCGTGCTGTAGTTCCTTTATAGCCCAACATTAGCCTCCTTTAGCTTAGCGGTGGTGACGTGAAGTCATGTGACCGTGCTGTAGTTCCTTTATAGCCCAACATTAGCCTCCTTTAGCTTAGCGGTGGTGACGTGAAGTCATGTGACCGTGCTGTAGTTCCTTTATAGCCCAACATTAGCCTCCTTTAGCTTAGCGGTGGTGACGTGAAGTCATGTGACCATGCTGTAGTTCCTTTATAGCCCAACATTAGCCTCCTTTAGCTTAGCGGTGGTGACGTGAAGTCATGTGACCGTGCTGTAGTTCCTTTATAGCCCAACATTAGCTTTTTACTTCAGAAATCATAAAGTGGTGTTAATATGTGGAGACTTTCCTGCTGAACTAAACGTGTAAGTTTCATAAACGTTTGTTTGACACAGACAATTTTTTCTTACATAATCCAAAATCACATGGAGAGATCCCATTGGACCAGGGAGATGCTGCCTTCAGGGACCCACACAGAACGGCACCACTCTGTTCTTGTTTCTCCGTCTTCAGGATTAAATCCAGACCTCTGGACTCACTACATCACATACACTCTTTCATTTGAACATTTCTTCTGATTTTTCCACACAGTTGTGTCTGGCTCGAGGTTTTATCTGTGAGTTCTGCAGAAAGAACGACGTCATCTTTCCTTTCCAGAGAGAAACATGCAGGCGCTGTGCAGGTGTGCATTGATAAACACTGAATACTTATCATATCAATTCAAATATGCAAGATATACAACGGATACTGTAACATGAAGGCACAGATAGGCAGCAATGATGTCACATTTAAATATTTCAAGATATACTTTTTATTAAGAATGAATAATGAATACTACAGTAGGAGGTGTGTAATGAAACTGGTGATTGTGTGGAGACCAAAACAGAGAAAAAAGAGAATACAAATGTTACTTAAATCTACAAGTATAAACACACGCCCTCTCCAAATAAATAAAACAAGCTTAAAAGTTCCCCTTGTCAACATAGAAGATAATATGTCAGTGTTGTGTTTATAATCTGTTTCCACTGACTACAAAGAGCCAAAAAATGAGTTTTATTTAAGTTATCTTTCTAAATTCAATCCACAAAACTACGACAGCAGTAGATACAGTTTCTCTGAATTGGAAACATCCACTCTGAGGAGATTTAAGATGTGATAAGTCTGTCTTTTGTGCAAAACTGCATGGAGCTAACATCAGCCCACATCAGATTAGAGAAACCATGGTGGTACGGAGGCGTGTGGCGCAGTGGACTAGTGCGTTGCTGTTGGGATCAAGGGAGCACAGGTTCAAACCCCACTGCAGTCAGCATGTCGTTGTGTCCCTGAAGACACTTCACCCCAAATGGCTCCTGTGGGGATTGCCCACGGTATTGAGTATGTAAGTCGCTTTGGATAAAAACTGTATTGATATTGTGTGTTTGTGTCAGTTTGCAGAGCGTGCTTCCACAAACACTGCTTCATGGAGAAAAGGTGTCCGAAGTGTGAACGCATCAAATCACGGAGTAAACATCCTGATGGATCCACGAAGTGACGTCTGAAAAACCTTTTATGATTAAGCACCAGAGATGTTAAAGTACACACATCCTTTACTCAAGTAGAGGTACAGGTACTCGTGTTTAAAAGTACTCTGATAAAAGTAGAAGTACTGACTAAACTTCTTTACTCAAGTAAAAGTAAAGAGGCTTTGAAATGTACTTCAGTAAAAAGTACCCATAACTAGCAGCTGTTTTAAAGAGTACCTGACCTCCCTTTATATTAATAGAACAATAATGTCATTGTTAGCTAATGAATGTTTCCATGCTGAACAACGGCAACATGACAACGTTTTCATTGGTCCCTCTTCTTTAGAGAAGACCAGGAAATGATGGATACACGGATCGTGTTCAAATCAATAGGCACGCAATGACTCTAAATAATAATAATAACACTACCCAGAATCCTCAGCTATCGTTTAGGACTACACCATGTGCTTCGCTGACAAACCCCGTGATTAGTCTCAAGCTCTGTGATTGGTTGACCTCCAACTGCATTCCATATGAAAAAAAACGTTTCGTAAAAGATAAAATCATACTTTATTCAGCAGTGCTTGCTTTACTCTTTGAAAGTCATCACATGAATGCATTGTAATGAATGGTTTGGCTGCATTAAACATTACACATCTGTCGTAGTTCTTTATTTATCTACAGAGATCGGGCCTCAGAATAGACCGGAAACTATTCTTTTACCGTTCTGTTTTAATTTCACAATAAAGTTAGTAGTAATATTTGTTTTGATATTATTGTTTTTTATTAACTACTAGACCGCTGGGTCATGTTAAGACCATCTTTTCTGTGTTGCTGTGGGTTTTTTACATCGCTTTTGTGTTACAAATATCAAAACAATAACAGAATATATCCGTCGTAAACTAAACCAGAAACAGCAGTATATTTTATTTTGTTAACACTGTAAACTTGACAGCTTTTTAACCCGCACCTCCTACTGGTTAAAGCACGTTATTACACGTTTAGAGTAATTGCAATGCAGGTAGATTGTGTTGCTTTTTAATGACTGTTTAAAATGCCTTTTTCTTAATGTCTTTCATTTTTGTAAAGCACTTTTGAATGTGTTATATTTGATGAAAACATTTAAATATTAAGAGTATATACAAAATAGGAGGAAAGTAGAAGGTCAATGATAGAAATATAGAATAGAAAATATCAAGAAGATACTGTAAATGGTATCTAGAATAAAACAGTTTAGTGCCTGATAGGAGGATGTGCAAAACAGACAAACTAATTAGGCTTTATTTAAACATTAAATAATACTTTAGGTTAAGGTCTTCTTTTAAATACATGTAAGCAAAAAGCTTTGGGGGTATCTACAGATATTAAGCCTGACAAAGTACTTAACGTTTAATATATTGCATGGTTTGTTTTGGGACTTGACAATCAACTTTCCTGCAATGTTAACTATGTTGAAGCACTTATTTTAACGATATTATACATATTTATTATACTCTTATAAGATGTATGTAGATAGAATAAGAAATGTGCAGAATATGACAGTTTAATGGTGGAGGTACACACATATGATAGATCTTGTTGAGGAACCTATGACCCAAGTTTGTCATCATTGCATAACTACACCGTAGTTGTGTATATGATATGTCAATAAACCTTTGAAATCTTGAAAGGGATGTGCAAAATAGCCATTATATACAGTTTTTGATGAACAATTAGAGAATAACGAGTAATGAATATGCTTTATAGGGATCTGCAGATACATTTTTGTCTTCTCAAGCACCACTAAAATATCTCGCCTGATTGTTGCACTTGACAATCACCTTCACTGAATTTTACTCAGGTGTAACTAAAGTCTGATTTAAGGGTTGTTTATATTTCACATCATTAATCCAAATCTGTAAAGTAAAGGGAGGTAGGACACGTTCGATTCCTTTTGTTCGTTTTGAACAGTGTGCCGTCGATGGGTTTCATTCCATTTCAAAGTGCTGTTTGACGCCCGTGTAAACTTCGCGCACTGCCACTCCAACATCCAATCACAGAGCTTGAGGACTAATCACGGGGTTTGTGAAGCAAAGCACATGGTGTAGTCCCAAACGATAGCTGAGGATTCTGGGTAGTGTAGTGTCTTCTGCCATCCTAAACTCCGAAAAAATATTTGTTTCTCCGAATCGAAGGGAAAAATACAAAAGCATTGTACACAATTTAAACCAATCAATGATGTGTAATTAACAAGGATAATCTGGTGTTTTTGAGTTGATGAGTAGTGCAGATATCACTGTAAAATCAATCGACAGTAAGGGGAATACTTACTTCCGGGTGTAAAATCCTCCGTTATCCAATGGGAATGGACGCTCACATTGAGCGCCTTTAAATGCCGCCGACATGGACCGATGCTGTGCTTCCCTGAGCGTCAAATACCGCCGCCGATGGGAATACATTGCCATCAGTTGAAAGCTCTTTGCGTCCGTTTATGAAGCTGAAGGAGACTCGGCGCGTCACAACTGCACGCCACGGACCCTGACCAAGCGTCGCTCCTGGACGTTCAGGGACTGAGACTGTGTTGGTCTGTCTGTCTGTCTGTCTCCTACACCTTCTTTATTTACCAATGGATGTAGTTTTCGAGATAATAAATAGTAATAAAATGCATAAGAACTGTCCATCCACTCATTTGCTTTCCTTCACAGCTACAAAGGAAACATATCAATATTCAAATAAATCTGTTATAAAGATAAGAGCCAGTTACCTCTTCTTTCCAGTTCCACCTAAAGTTGGAGAAACCCATTTTAAAATCATGAATGAGATTTACCCTTGCAATCATTTCTTACCCACAGATTTAAATGATTTCACATCATTCATCCAACTCTGTAAAAGTAACTAAAGGTATTAAATACATGAAGTGGAGTAAACGTACTAATAACGTGCATCATCTGTGTCTTTAGATATCTCACAGCTAGAGGGAGACAAACATCACATCATAAACTTATACATTATGTTCTTCTACTCCACTACATTTCAGAGGTACATGGTGTACTTTTACTCCACTACATGTATTTAATCCCTTTAGTTACTTCACAGATGTGGATGAATGATGTGAAATATAATCAAGTGTTAAATCAGACTTTAGTTCCACCTGGAGTAAATCCACAAGCTACCCTGCAGTATACAAAGTCATTCAAACTAGCTGCACCTTTACCAGCTTTGAGAACACTTTCATGATCAATCATTATAAAACATATCATATATATTATTCTGAAATGGACCAATCTGCACAATGACTACTTTCACTGTCGCTACTTTCACTATATTTTGATGAGAATACTTTTCTACTTTACTTGAGGAACATTTTGAATGGACTTTTACTGTAACAGAGTATTCCTACACTCTGGTACTTCTACTTTTACTCAAGTACAAGATCTGAGTACTTCTACTTTTACTCAAGTACAAGATCTGAGTACTTCTACTTTTACTCAAGTACAAGACCTGAGTACTTCTACTTTTACTCAAGTACAAGATCTGAGTACTTCTACTTTTACTCAAGATCTGAGTACTTCTACTTTTACTACAAGATCTGAGTACTTCTACTTTTACTCAAGTACAAGATCTGAGTACTTCTACTTTTACTACAAGATCTGAGTACTTCTACTTTTACTCAAGTACAATATCTGAGTACTTCTACTTTTACTACAAGATCTGAGTACTTCTACTTTTACTCAAGTACAAGATCTGAGTACTTCTACTTTTACTACAAGATCTGAGTACTTCTACTTTTACTGAAGTACAAGATCTGAGTACTTCTACTTTTACTCAAGTACAATATCTGAGTACTTCTACTTTTACTACATGATCTGAGTACTTCTACTTTTACTCATGTACTAGATCTGAGTACTTCTACTTTTACTCAAGTACAAGATCTGAGTACTTCTACTTTTACTACAATATCTGAGTACTTCTACTTTTACTCAAGTACCAGATCTGAGTGCTTCTCCACCTCATAGCGTTAGCATCGTGTTTCTTTTCATTTCCACCTTAAGGCTTTTCTCTTTGAACGCCCACCGTCTTCTTTGAACTTCTTCAAAACTCAGATATAATCCGATCAGCTGCAGATTCTGATGCATGAATATAAAGCTGAGCAGGATCCAGACTGAGATATTCCCACACAAAGAGGATCCAGGTCACCCAGTTTGTTTCAAGTCGTTATGCTAAGCTAAGCTAAGCTAAGCTAAGCTAAGCAACGCAGCTACTGGCTCCTGCTTCATATTTAAAGCAGCCATGAGAGTCACCCAACTTTTAGCAACCATGTTAGTGAACATATATCTCAAAATGCAGAAAACAGATCCTCTAAACCTTCTGATACTTTAAACAGTCCTAAGGTAATTTGCAAGTCAACTTTATTCATTCTCAAGTTAGAAATCAGAACACTGCCTTTCCTTTGCATCAGAAAAAAACAAACACAACATGAATCAGTGAGCTTTGGAGCCAGGCTAGCTGTTTCCCTTTGTTTCAAGTCATTATGCTAAGCTAAGCTAACCACTCACAAGATCCAACTTCATATTTAAAGCAGCCATGAGAGTCGCCTAACTTTTAGAAACCATGGCAGTGAACATTGGTCTCAGAAAGCCCAATAATTCCTCTGAGGTTCCTGCAGAATCAGGAGTCACTAAGACCTGGATCAGAAAGTGAACTGCAGACTGAAACTAGAGATCTTGATGAATGTTGACGTGTCTCTGCTCCAGAGATCAGAAGCTCTTTGAAATCTGTGACTCTGAATCTGAATCCCTCCCAGGTGGAGACCATCAGGCTTAATAAAGCTCACTGAACCTGAACCCTCCTCCTCAAAATCCCCTTTCTTCAGGTTCACAACACAACATCAAAGTTTGAGACGAAGCTTCAAGTCAAACCAGATTCAGAGATTACTGGAGGACGTGTGTGTGTGAGAGGACGGCATGTTAACTCGCTCTAATGAGACAAAAATGTGATTAAAAGTCAGCTGTTTGTGGTCAGATAAAGAAACGTTTTCTCAATGTTTATTCCCAAAGAATACCAGTTAACGGGCTGAGAGTCCATGTTTACTTTGCGTGCAAAAGCGGTCAGAAATAGAGTTTCTTTTGAGCTTTTCATAACTTTAAAATTAAGTCAAGAAACATATAAAAGGTCAGACAGTTTGGGAAACATTTACTCCACTTTTTAACCCAGAGAATAACAGTTATCATGCTTAGAGTATTTGTTTAGTTTGCGTGCAAAAGGGCCACAAATACGTGTATTTCTGAAGAGCTTAAAACACATTAAACTGAGCTTCTCATTTCTTGATTTAATCAGACAGAAAATGTAGAAAAAGTCCGTGGTCTTTGTGGTCAGTTTTGGGAAACATTAACTCCACTTTTATTCCCAAAGACTACCAGCTATCATGCTAAGAGTCAGTGTCTAGTTTGCATAAAAAAGGGTCGGAAATAGGTTTTTTTCTGTAGCTCAGAGCTCAAAACACATTAGACTGAGCTCTCCATATATTTAACAAATAAGTCAAGAAACATGAAATGTCCAGTGTTTGCAGACAGTTTGGGAAACATGTACTCCACTCCCCAGAGACTAACAGATATCATGCTGAGAGTCAGTGTTTAGCTTGCATGCAAAGGGGGTACAAAGGTGTATTTCCTGCAGTTAAAAGAGCTCAAACACATTAAACTAAGCTTTTCATTTCTTGATTAAATAAGACAAAAGTTGTATAAAAAGTAAACGTTTTTAGGTCAGTTTTGGTAAACATTCGCTCCACTTTGATTCCCAAAGAGTAACAGTGAAGAGCGGGTTTCTTTCTGCATTTAAAGAGCTTAAAACACAGATTTTGCACCACTTTGATATTTGCTCCCAAATCCAACACACACACACACACACACACACACACACACACACACACACACACACACACACACACACACACACACACACACCACACACACACACGCACACAAACACACACAAACGCACACACACACACACACACACACGCACGCCCGCACGCAAGCACACACACACACACACACACACACACACACACACACACACACACACACACACACATACACACCACACACGCAAGCAAGCACACACACACACACTGAAGATAATCTCTTTTAATACTCTAAAACATCTGTACTGAGAATAAATATAAAAAAGCTTTACAAATATTATAATAATCCTAATGCTGTGCGGTTTATTTCAAAACCAAAAAAAAACACGTATTTTTGGAGCTGAGATTTGATGTTCAGTGTCTCTCTGGGCAGATTGGTTATTTTAAGGTAATGATCATATGATTTAATGTAGCGATCACATGATTTCATCTAATGATCACATGATTAAGGTAATGATCATAGGATTTAAGGAAACAAACACATGATTTAATGTAATGAGTAATGTACTGATCACATGATTTAATGTAATGAGTACTGTACTGATCACTGATGTAATGTAATGAGTACTGTACTGATCACATGATTTAATGTAATGAGTAATGTACTGATCACATGATTTAATGTAATGAGTACTGTACTGATCACATGATGTAATGTAATGAGTACTGTACTGATCACATGATGTAATGTAATGAGTACTGTACTGATCACATGATTTAATGTAATGAGTAATGTACTGATCACATGATTTAATGTAATGAGTACTGTACTGATCACATGATTTAATGTAATGAGTACTGTACTGATCACATGATTTAATGTAATGAGTACTGTACTGATCACATGATTTAATGTAATGAGTAATGTACTGATCACATGATTTAATGTAATGAGTAATGTACTGATCACATGATTTAATGTAATGAGTAATGTACTGATCACATGATTTAATGTAATGAGTACTGTACTGATCACATGATTTAATGTAATGAGTACTGTACTGATCACATGATTTAATGTAATGAGTACTGTACTGATCACATGATTTAATGTAATGAGTAATGTACTGATCACATGATTTAATGTAATGAGTACTGTACTGATCACATGATGTAATGTAATGAGTACTGTACTGATCACATGACGCAGACTGTGGTCCTCCTCATGTAACCGAAGAGCTTCGATTGTCATCAGGAATGTGCAGCATGACGAGGAGAAATCTGAAGAAACAGATGGCCTTCAGCTTTAAGAGAAACATCAGAGAGATCAATTACATCCCGTCAGCGTCTATAACGGAGAAACTATTCATGTCGTCACATTATACTTTAACATTTCTATAATGGACGCATCGACCTGCACACAGACGGGGAATACAGCAAGAGCTTTTCAGCATGTTGACACATTGACTTCAGAACGTACATTGAAAAGGCAGCGAGAGTGAATGCACATCATCAAGAGCGTGCAGATGATCAAATGCATGTCAATAAATAATTGTATTAATGTATTCGAAGAATCTAATTAAACTTCACATTTAGAGGCAAACAATATAGAAAAATCTGTCCAAACAGAAGTAAAAATGTGTGATAATGAATTAAAAGATAGGCTTTTTTGTACATCTTTTGTGATGTTTGAAGGTGTTAGAGATGCCTGGTGACACAGACACAGCAGCCTCAGTGAGGCAGTGAAAGGGAAAGTGGCAGAGTGATAAACCTGCAGGAGGTGAGCTGATCAGACTCTCCTTCCTCTGGAACATTTCCTCTGAGCTTTTACTGCACGTCCAACTTTTAATGAATGTTTCCTGTTAGCAGGAAACAGCATGGCTTCAAAACATGTTGCAGACCCTCGTACTAAAGTTAACAAAGTACTTATTTCATACTATATGTGGGACGTGCTGCTGAATACTTTCCTTTTTCATTCATTTGTTTTGCTCACAAATTGCAGCACATTTTAACACCATTTTTAAATTAAAATATATAACAAATGTATTTCAAGAGAAGCTTAATGCTACCTTATGGATATTAAAGGTCACCTATTATGCAAAATCCTCTTCTTCATGTCTCTTCTACATCAACATGTGTCCCCTCTTCTTCATGTCTCTTCTTCATCAACATGTGTCCCCTCTTCTTCATGTCTCTTCTACATCAACATGTGTCCCCTCTTCTTCATGTCTCTTCTACATCAACATGTGTCCCCTCTTCCTCATGTCTCTTCTACATCAACATGTGTCCCCTCTTCTTCATGTCTCTTCTACATCAACATGTGTCCCCTCTTCTCATGTCTCTTCTACATCAACATGTGTCCCCTCTTCTTCCATGTCTCTTCTACATCAACATGTGTCCCCTCTTCTCATGTCTCTTCTTCATCAACATGTGTCCCCTCTTCTCCATGTCTCTTCTACATCAACATGTGTCCCCTCTTCTTCATGTCTCTTCTTCATCAACATGTGTCCCTCTTCTTCATGTCTCTTCTTCATCAACATGTGTCCCCCTTCTTCATGTCTCTTCTTCATCAACATGTGTCCCCTCTTCTTCATGTCTCTTCTATCAACATGTGTCCCCTCTTCTTCATATCTCTTCTACATCAACATGTGTCCCCTCTTCTTCATGTCTCTTCTACATCAACATGTGTCCCCTCTTCTTCATGTCTCTTCTACATCAACATGTGTCCCCTCTTCTTCATGTCTCTTCTACATCAACATGTGTCCCCTCTTCTTCATGTCTCTTCTACATCAACATGTGTCCCCTCTTCTTCATGTCTCTTCTACATCAACATGTGTCCCCTCTTCTTCATGTCTCTTCTACATCAACATGTGTCCCCTCTTCTTCATGTCTCTTCTACATCAACATGTGTCCCCTCTTCTTCATGTCTCTTCTACATCAACATGTGTCCCCTCTTCTTCATGTCTCTTCTACATCAACATGTGTCCCCTCTTCTTCATGTCTCTTCTACATCAACATGTGTCCCCTCTTCTTCATGTCTCTTCTACATCAACATGTGTCCCCTCTTCTTCATGTCTCTTCTACATCAACATGTGTCCCCTCTTCTTCATGTCTCTTCTACATCAACATGTGTCCCCTCTTCTTCATGTCTCTTCTACATCAACATGTGTCCCCTCTTCTTCATGTCTCTTCTACATCAACATGTGTCCCCTCTTCTTCATGTCTCTTCTACATCAACATGTGTCCAAGCAATATACATTTTTGTTCATTTCTTTTACTTATATAATAGAAAACTTTAATTTAATCCAGAGTTTTACTGCTTTTTTTTGTTTGCATTTCCACAGATTACAGATTACAGATTATTTAGCATCAGGGGGATCGACTGAAGTGAGCTTTCATGTAATGTTATTATCATTTGTATTTTAATAAAAATCTATCTGGCTGAAGAGAAGCTTAACATATTATCCAAGCTGTAAAAAAAAAAAATATTTGTAACTATTTTAAAATATTTATCACTTCAAGGTTTTTTTAAACACGAGCACAGATTAAATTATTTTAATATTTAAAAATGTTTGTATCCATCCCTCCTACAGACTCTTACTAGATAAGACTGAAACAAGCTTTTATTTAAAAACATATTTTAACTTTGTGACATTAAATCATGTGATCATTACCTTAATCATACATTAAATCATGTGATCGTTACATTAAATCATGTGATCATTACCTAAAATCATGTGATCAGTTCCTTAAATCATGTACAAATTCCATTAAATCATGTGATCAGTACCTTAAATCATGTGATCAGTTCCTTAAATCATGTACAAATTCCATTAAATCATGTGATCAGTACCTTAAATCATGTGATCAGTTCCTTAAATCATGTGATCAGTTCCTTAAATCATGTACAAATTCCATTAAATCATGTGATCAGTACCTTAAATCATGTGATCAGTTCCTTAAATCATGTACAAATTCCATTAAATCATGGTGATCATTACCTTTAATCATGTGATCATTACCTTAAATCATGTGATCAGTTCCTTAAATCATGTGATCAGTACCTTAAATCATGTGATCATTATATTTAATCATGTGATCAGTACCTTAAATCATGTGATCAGTACCTTAAATCATGTGATCATTATATTTAATCATGTGATCAGTACCTTAAATCATGTGATCAGTACCCTTAATCATGTGATCATTACATTAATCATGTGATCATTACCTTAAAATCATGTGATCGTACCTTAAATCATGTGATCATTATATTTAATCATGTGATCAGTACCTTAAATCATGTGATCAGTACCCTTAATCATGTGATCATTACCTTTAATCATGTGATCATTACCTTAAATCATGTGATCAGTTCCTTAAATCATGTGATCAGTACCTTAAATCATGTGATCATTATATTTAATCATGTGATCAGTACCTTAATCATGTGATCAGTACCCTTAATCATGTGATCATTACATTAAATCATGTGATCATTACCTTTAATCATGTTATTATAACATTAAATCATCTGTTCATTACAAATCATGTGATCGTTACATGAATTATTACATTAAATAATGTGATCATTACTTTAAATCATGTAATCATG
>JAAOOA010001380.1:27500-65000 GCA_012861695.1 Trematomus loennbergii | reverse complement strand
ACCAGCAGGGGGCAACCCTTCCTTCATATTGTATAGACGACTATGAGAAAATGTTCCTACTTTTTGCTTTATTTATTGCCTCAGTTAACGTTTTCCTGATTGTTTCATCGTCTCAAGGTTGCTGAAACAGTGTTTTTGTCGTCTAACAGATGTACACCAATCAGAGCGCTTCATCCTGGCCTCGAGGCATTGGGAGTTATGTTTCAATTGACTTTCTGTGGTCGGTAGAAACTGTAACAACTGAGGCATTATGAAACTTTAAAATAGTGAAGTATGTAGGTTTTTTGGTTCTGCTAGCTTCATTTCTTTCTTGAGAATTCAGTCCAGAAGTGCCTAAAACCTAAAACCTGCAGTTTCTCTAAAATCCAGAAGGGGGCGAATCCGAAAAACAGACAAAGTTTAGAATAAATGGCTCTTTTTGTCATTTCACAGTACAGGTACTATGTAACGAAATTGTTCCTCTGCATTTGACCCATCCTAGTGTTAGGAGCAGTGTGCTGCCGTCCGGCACCCGGGGAGCAGTGTAGGGAACGGTGCCTTGCCAGGGACACCTCAGTAGCACTTGGTCTTGCCGGGACCCAAACTGGTGAACTTCCAGTTGCCAAGCCAAGTCCCTATCGACTTCGCCACCACCGCCTATAATCCGACTATGGGCGCTTTCACACCGAGTACTTTTCCCAGGAATAGTTCCGATAGTTCTTGGGATTTTGCTGCTGGGAAGACTCCCAGCAGCTTCTACTGAAGCCAGTCCCCAACTCCGGGGACTTCCGGCTGGGGACTTCGGGTGGCAGTATACGCCGTGAAGTTGTTTGTGGCCTGCCAGTAAACCCAAAGCAGAAGAAGAAGAATAAGTGACGTCAGCCGCTCCCTCAGGGAATTATTCCGGTGTGAACGCGATTTACTAGATAGTTCCAGGAAATTAAAGTTCCTGGGACTATTCCTGGGAAAAGTACTTGGTGTGAAAGCGCCTTATGAGAAAATGACACTCCTCCTCACTTGAATAATTCCCTTAGTGAAAATATTTATATATACACCTTCCAAAATATGCAACAATAACGTACTGGAGGTTATCAGAATTTACTTTAAAACAAAAACAGAAAGCACATGTTGAACTGAAGCAAAATGTTTGAAAGTTCATTTCATTTGAAGGGGTTCATATTCCCTCAAACTGTTGGTGGGATATTTCAGCCCTTACCTTAAGTGTTAGACTGACAATATATACATGTAAGTAAATTAACAGTTTTGTTGGCTAAAAATAATCCTCAAACATTGTGTCTTAGGCTAGCCGACCAAAATACTCAATTTAAGCCAATGTCTTCAAACGCTCTTCAACAGGAGAGTTTTCGGGCACTTTTTTGGCAATACAAATGACTAAATCCATAATAAACCGTACAAATGTCATCAACTAACGGATGGACCTTATATTTGCAGCTCTACAGTCGTTTCTACGCTGACGACCAGATTTGATTCAATAGTTGGGATATTTCTGTCTAAAACACGGCGACAGAATCAGCAACAGAGCAGATGAACTGAGGCTAGTTTTTGATGTTGTTAACATTTGTCTTGAGGGTGAAATGGTCATCAAAGGTGATTAAAATCTAAAGAGGTCAATGCATTTGAAAGGTACTTCCAACAAGTTCTGTCGATAAGGGGTTTTGCTTTTCATATAGTTGAACAGTATCTCTAAACCAAACGTTTCTGACGTCAGCACTGGGAAGGTTTGGTTAGATTTTAAACTTCTCTTTCTTCTTCCACCAAATGGAGCTTTCTGAATGCCTCTCAGGACGGATGAGAGTTTGTTACATTTGCTCATTATCCCCTTATTTGACGTTTTCTTTCCATCCCCCTCCTCACAGTAGGGGTCTCACTCATTCTTCTTGTGTGGCCACAGCTATGAATACCTTCTCCCTCTCATGTGGTCGAATAACACGTCACAGAAACCCGCCTTAATATAGATGGGTCTGGATGTTTTTGTTGTTAAAGTTGCACGACTTGCCATGTTTTACTGTGACTGAAGAGCAGTCACTTTGGGATACAGGAAATATCTTTTGAGGAACTTCTTGTGCTGTTTCCACTTAAATCAGATCAGTGGCTCCTTCTGTGAACTCTTTTAAAACTGGATTGAGATTTGCTGTAAATTCTGGGAAGGTTTCGTAAACATCTATCCGGAGGAAAAAGTGTGTGACTCAAAAGGTTTCCAAAATAAGTCAGGTTGTATAGAAGTCTTTATTCAGTCTAGTTTATATAAAAGTAGTATGACAATGAAACTGTCCTGTTATCTGAACATGGACTATTTTATTTTCACCCTGGAAATGTGTGTAGGCCTATGTGTACATGTGTACATACTATGTATGTATATATAGAATTTTGTTTATCTTTGAGCGTATTTAATTACAGATTTATTTATTTTTCGTTATCCTGCAACTGGATGACTAATTGTTTCTCGGATGTATATATTTTCTAATTGTTGAAATAGTAGAATAAGCACGCCATTTGAAATGACTCCGACTGTTTCTCTCTTCTTGTCTCGTCTCGTCTCGTTTGAATCTCTCGTGCTGACTCACTGACTGCACCGATTTGATTGGCTGAGAAGCGTCACCTCCTTAAAACATTAAACAATTACTTTTTTAAACCTTTTTATCTTCATGTTTTAAACATTTTTAACATTTTCAACATCGTGGATAAATCCTTATATGCTCCCGGCAACTCACTGAACGTCAACTTTGCCTCCTTAGTACACTCACGGATGATGCGGGGATGCAATGTAAACAGGAATAAACACGTTTATCCGGTCAAAGATATCGGACAGATAGGCCAACATTGCAACCCAGTTCATGTCCTCCATGTGCTTGACCAGTGGGGAGTTGATTTCGGCGCAAATCACAAAGGTGAGTGAGGACCTTGCCCCGGGACAGCCACCGGACCTCGGAGTGCAGCAGCAGCTGGTGGAAGTGAGCGCCCATCTCATTGCAGAGGATGGAGAAGAGACGGGCATTCATGGCGCGTAAAGTTAGCTGAAGTTAACTAGCTAGATTTCACTGCTGCGCCTCCCCTGAAGCTCACACTTTGAAACCCCTGCTCTATATAGAAGTCTAGGATAAAACCTGAAGTCTTCACCAACGCTGAGTTCAGTCAGACAACTCACGTTTCTTTAACATGTCTATTAGAAGCAGCATATAGTTGAGTTTGGCGTTAGGCTCGGGCCTCATCACTCCACAGATATACATAGCACGATGAGTGATGATTAAATAACTAACCCCCGAGCCTACAGGTGGAAGCTGGGGTGGAAGCTGGGTGGTGGTGGGGTGGAAGCTGGGGTGGAAGCTGGGGTGGTGGGGGGTGGAAGCTGGGGTGGAAGCTGGGGTGGTGGTGGGGTGTGGTGGGGGGGCAGGCAAGCAGCAGCGACGTGGAAGTAGCTGCAGCAAGCAATGCATGGAGATATCTGGCAGGTTCAATAGAGCGGCATATTAAGGAGACTCTGTTTTGTTGGTTGTAGAGTGGCAAGGGGCGTTATGTATGAATGCAGCATAAGTGCTCGAGGTGACTGCCTGAACTAGCTCGCAGGCTTCGCCCTATTTCTTTTAAGTCGAGGCTAAAAACACTACTTCTTTCAGCTGCTTACCCAGAAGTCTTTTAACTTGTTTTAGCTCATACCGTATTTACAATGTTGTTTTTAAACTATTCTGTATCTCTTTTATGCAGGTTTTTATTAATCTGTTATTCCATTTTATTTTATTGTATTCCTTTCTTTTGTCTTCTTGTTAATGATGATGTAATGAATGAATTGCCTCTGTGTCTGAAAATGTGCTTTATAAATAAAGCCTTACTGAAGAATTGCCTCTGTGTCTGAAAATGTGCTTTATAAATAATCGTACCTTACCCAGCCCTTCTGGGGTGTTTCTGTATGTGACACCCCTGGGTTTAAGGTATTAAGAAACAGTCACATGACCAACATTCACAGCTGTTTTCCTCATGACTGTGTGATTATAAGGAAACAAACAACCTGAAGGCCTCCTGCTCTGAGACCTGAGATGTGTTCCTGTGTTTCCTGCAGGTACACGTCTCTGTGTCTGAACACCTGGAGGCTCCTCAGGTGAACATGTGGAAACACGCCTCATGGAGGAACAAACACACTGTTTGAGTTCTCAATGACTGCCTTCACACTCACATGAACTCTGCAAAGACACGTGTTAAAATTACACACTGTTCACCTTAGGTACTCGTACCTTTTCCCACTTCTGGGTCAAGTCTTAGTTTTTCCAGTTGAGCACCAGCAGCATTATTATTTCATTTTAATCAAGATTATTTACAGCTACACTGCGGTGACTCTTTCATTTATATGTTTTTTATGCTGCTGCGACGCAAAAATGTCCCAGTTTGGGATCAATAAAGTATCTCTTATCTTATCTTATCTTATCTTATGTAAGTTTTTTGGATAAACTAATCACAGATTGGGAATTGAAATAGTACGTTTTTTTGCCTGATAACTTAAAGGGGACCTATCATGCTAAATGCACTTGTGTACGTCTTTTCTACATGAATATGTGTCCCCGGTGTTCCAGGGAACTCACCAAGTGTCAGAAAACACAACCCTCTCTATTTTCCTCCATACCCAAATCTCTAAAAAAGGGGCTGCAACGGATCTGATAAAAACTGATCCAGATTTGAACACTGTCCTGACGTCAGGACGGTGGCGCTACGGCTATTGGGCCAACTCCACCAATCAGGAGGAGACAGCCACGGCCATTGCCGTTCGAAAGCGATGGAGACTCTGTAGTACATATGCCAGGCCTGTAGGTGGTGCTGTTCTCACTGAATCAGCCCTTGCAGAGCAGAGCTAGAAAAAGTCAAATTGAGCAAAATGAGGCATGGCTAAAATGCATGATCTGTTTGGTATTTTGAAAAAAAAAAGTATAAATATGCCTTATATAGGTATGGTCCTACACTATATTATTAAAATATAGCATGATAGGTCCACTTTAATAAAAGTGAATTCAACTTGAAAAAAGGCAAAATGGTTGATAAAGCTGGTGAATCAGAGTCAGGTTTATCACCAGGTGGTTAACACATAGGAGGAATTTGACTTGGTGATACATACAAATAAAACTCAAATTAAAAACACAGATAGAAAACTATTTGAAGAAAACTATAATAACATTTAAAAATATAACAAAATAGCTGTATTGACATTGAATATGATTGAAATCGTAGAAAAAGAATTGGAATAAAATATGTGCAGTAATGAGAAACAAAGCGATGCAAACTAATCTATGCATAGTAATATAAATACACTCTAACTGGAAGAACACATCATATACATCTGGTTAAAATATAAACTAAGAAACTGTGAGTCCTCCTTTGAGCATCTAAAACCCTCTTTTCCTCTAACAAGTTGCTGCATGTCACACGTGTTGTAAATGTGTGTTTCTACACTCAAGGGAGGAGAGAGAGACCCACAACAAGTGCAGGATTTAGAGAGCGTTCCCCTGCCAAGTGTTGGGATTTCCAGCCTGCAGCTGCTCCAGTCTGGAAGGAAATCAAAGGTCCGTCCAGAGATTCATTTAACATCCACCCTCCCCCAAATCTCCCCCAAATCTGCCCCAAATCTCCCCCATCCCTCTCTCCCCCCATCCTCTTACTGTAATCCACAGCAGTATTGGTTTTTAGGTTTTAGGTTACGTTCATGTCCCTTAGACTATATTTAGACCTTTTTTCTAGATCAAATGTTTATTGGGTTTTTGAGAATCACTTTTCGTCACCTCAGGGTCAAAGGGACAGACAGTGTTTATAAGCTGTTACTCACTAAGATAAAAACTCATGTTAAAGTAAGAAGTTCACCTTGTAACCCTCGTTTTGCTGTGCAGAGTACTTTACTTTCTCTACTGGGATTACATACAGGTGATAAAGTATGTCTAGGAACATTTTCTGCCTTGTTTTCAGAATGCTTTAAATTGTTATGTGTGTTTGTTGTTGATGTGGATCTGCAGATCGCTGTCAATAGTTTTTAAAGATATCCGTCAGATGAATGCTGTGTTGGTTAAATTGAGACTTTCCTCTGAGATGTCTCAAAGAAATCCCATTGAAGTCCTCCTTGTTAACTTGGGTTTGAACTTGTCTTGTTTTACTTTGGACTCTTCTCTATAGGTTGGATTTGCATGGTTTAACTTAAAGGTCTCCTATCATGCAAAATGCACTTTTCTACATCACCATGTCCCCGGTGTGTCCCCGGTGTGTCCCCGGTGTGTCAGGAGACCCACAAAGTGTCAGGAAATAAACCCCTCTCTCTTTTCCTCCGTACCCACATCTCTAAAAACGGGGGAACAACGGAGCTGATCCAGATTTGCTGCGTCATGACGACATTACTAAAACGTTGCTGTCAGAAACAATGAGACGTGTTCTGGAAGTAATATGGTCTGTGTTTCCATTAGCATGCTAACACTCAGAGCTAACCTGTACTGGAGAGAGTGTGTGTGAAGAAGCAGGAAATCAAAAGGAACTCACCTTGTGGTAAACCTGAGAGAGAGAAAGAGTTTGAGCTCCATACTGTTTCAGAGAGAATCCTTGATGTGGTTTGGAACATGATATGGAGTTTCATCACCGCAGCATTAAGCTGAGTAGCTATTTTTTTTTTTTAAAGCTACTGACCCAGAATCAGCTAGCTATTTATTGCTATTTATTAAATTAAAATACTGTTATGAACACTATACAATGTCTTTATTTTGGTAGATACCAGAATACATGACACAATGAATCTTTGTAATATATTTATGTTCTCTGCTTTAAATAATCATACCAGTATTTAAACAATGTAAGCTTCCAGCATGGTATATTTAATACTATTATTAAACATAAACTGGTGATAGATGGATGCTGGTGACCAGCCCAGCATAGACCAGCATACTCTGCTGGTCTATGCTTTTTTTTAGTTGGCCAGGATGGCTGGTTTAGCTGGTTTAGCTGGTTTAGCTGGTGCACAAGCTAAACCAGCTAAACCAGCCATCCTGGCCAGCTAAAGTGTCCAACACCCCTCTAAACCAGCCAACCTATCTACTTGCTGGTCAGGCTGGTCAGGCTGGTTGGTCTAAGCTGTTTTTTTCAGCAGGTTTCATAATAGCTGCTACGATAGCTATGACAGCTTCCGGTTCCGGGACATTCTGGCTACGCATCACTCATTCACCAATGGGTAATGTTTAGATGGATTTTAGGAACTTCCCCTCGATTCTATTGGCTCTAACGGTTCAAAAGAGGTTTCAATCATCAAAATCGACCGACGGGGGCCAGAGATATGGAAAATCCACCCAAATGACCCCAGAAGTGATTATTCTTTTCTAAATCTCTCTAAAAAGGTCAATGTCACTTGTTTTGCATCAATCTTGATACAGGGTACTTATTATATGTTATAGTTTGGATTCCTAAAGCTGTTAGTCTACTAACCCATCATTCAAGGGTAGTTTTCACTATAAGTAATGTTTTTATTTGGACACTATAATTTACATTTTTTTACTATGTTCATTCTAAATTTACTTTAAAATAAAAAAAATCTATATTGATTCTGACTCTTCTACATCCAACCCACAGGTTTATCATTGCTTTGAGAAGAAAGATTATTAATTTACCCCTTTTAGAAGTGAAGTTAGGGTAATTTGTTCTGGGAATGTCATTTTCGAGCCTGAGGCCTGAAAAAGGGGCTTAACCAGTTAAGTATTTTGAGCAAAACACTTCAGAGACATGTTTTTTATATATCTGAGATCTAAAATATATTGTTCAATATAATAGGTGAGCTTTAAGATTCAATACTTGAATTTAATTTCACTCGTCTTGATTAACTAAAAAACTTGAAGGCCACTTGTCTTGGTTCGGTCTTGAACAATGAAAGGTTTGACTTAGAGTTGGACATTTCATTTAGTCTCCGTTGGACAAAAATAGCTGTTATCTGTATTTCCTGTAATCACTCCCAGCAGCTCTTCTGATATTAAAGTCTAAATGTGTAGCTCTGACTGCATCCATTATGCATCACAGTAACTCCCAACACTCATCATTCCTATGAAGCCTTTCCACCTTACTTTAACACTGGTTTATGATCTCTAAATGTGCAAGTTTCTATTTGTTGTGATAAGGAAACTGTTCGTATATATATACAGTATATATATAGATATTCATATAGGTGAAATGTATCTCTGACAGCAGGAATAGTCCTGGGTTTACTCGGCTTATGTTTCCTCAGAGTGGATCTATTCCAACCATCCGAGGAATCCGTCCAATTAGCCTCTTTATTTAGCTTCTGTAATCAAATACCATTATGGCTCCTCCACGTCTTCTATCTTTAGGAGGAGAGGAATACTTCAGGGGTCTGAATATGTGCCCGTCCATCACCATGTGGACCCTAAAACCCCCTCAGAATCACAACATCAGACGACAGCTGGCAGCTAACAGGAGTTCAACACTCTGAGGGTTATAGCATTCAAAGATTCAGAGAGAAGTTCTGTGTTGGACCCTGAAGGCAGCATCTCCCTGTCCAATGGGATTCCTCCTGTGATTTTGGGTATTCGTTCATGATACTTACACGTTTAGTTCAGCAGGAAAATCTCCACATATTAACAACTTTATGATTTCTGAAGTAACAAGCTAGGCTATAAAGGAACTCAGCACGGTCACATGACTTCACGTCACCACAGCTAAGCTAAAGGCGGCTAATGTTGGGCTATAAAGGAACTACAGCACGGTCACATGACTTCACGTCACCACAGCTAAGCTAAAGGCGGCTAATGTTGGGCTATAAAGGAACTACAGCACGGTCACATGACTTCACGTCACCACCGCTAAGCTAAAGGTGGCTAATGTTGGGCTATAAAGGAACTACAGCACGGTCACATGACTTCATGTCACAACCGCTAAGCTAAAGGCGGCTAACATTGGGCTATAAAGGAACTACAGCACGGTCACATGACTTCAAGTCACCACCGCTAAGCTAAAGGCGGCTAATGTTGGGCTATAAAGGAACTACAGCACGGTCACATGACTTCAAGTCACCACCGCTAAGCTAAAGGCGGCTAATGTTGGGCTATAAAGGAACTACAGCACGGTCACATGACTTCACGTCACCACCGCTAAGCTAAAGGTGGCTAATGTTGGGCTATAAAGGAACTACAGCACGGTCACATGACTTCACGTCACCACCGCTAAGCTAAAGGCGGCTAATGTTGGGCTATAAAGAACTACAGCACGGTCACATGACTTCAAGTCACCACCGCTAAGCTAAAGGCGGCTAACAAGGACATTTCAAAGTGCTTAACACAAAACAAAACTTGAACATATGTTCACTGGCAGTGTTAAAATTTACTCTTTAAGTGTTACTTAAAGAGTCAATTTTAACACTGAGAGCCAGTGAACATATGGTCCTTATCTCATAATAGGGGACCTTTCAGGTAATATTTCTTCTATTCATTTTATTATTATTTTTAGATATTTTCATTTGCAAAATCTTCATCCTTAATTTAAAAAAGAGCAATGTAGAAAAATATTAATATAAATATTTAGATTAAAACATCAAAGTACAGTAAATCTGAAAATATACTTGAAACTAATCCCAAAAATACACCATGCTGTCCTGACTGAATGATGGAGCACCTGTGACAGGTAACATCCACTCAGCTCTCTAATATCCGATCACAGACAGAAATAAACCCACATTAACTTAATAAATAATGAGCAGAGATTCAAACATACTCTCCTACCCTCTTTATATAGAAAGATGCATTTAGATTCATTCCTATTAACATCTGCACCATAATTGCACCTTCATTTTACAGAAAATCAATGAATTGGGACTTTAGAAGTAAAATAACTTATTTTATTCGAAGTATTAAAAATGTCCAACCATGTCAATGTCATCATTATAAAATAACACAATTTTTTATTATTATTTGATGCATTTCTTTTTAAATGATTATGATTATTTTTTAAGTCTGGCCAGTTTAAACTTGATTTTGGGGGATTATTTAAATAATTGAAAAAAAAAGAATACACTTTTAGAAGCTTTTTTTATTACAATAAATCCACAAAAAATCAATAATTATAATACCAATTTCATTTCCTGTGATATCTCTGGAACAGGTTTGAATCATTGACCAATATTTCATTATAAAACACCTTTTTCCCACTTTACTGAGGTAAAAATGATGTGTACTGTATAGGAATGACTCGACCTGATATAACCTGTGACTTGACTTGCCTTGGAAAAAATGAAATGGGACTCGCTTAAAACCAAATTACCTCGATGTTTAGAGGCTGTAAACTGCACAGAAAGGATAATACATGTTAACAGACAGAAAACCCAGGTATCCTGCATTCCCCCTTTTCTACATTTCACTGGCTTTAATTGTCTTGAAGATGAATTAAAATCTCTCCCTTTCAGCACTGTCCCTCTCTAATAAAGACTAAGGATTATGCTTTGACCCAAAGTCTTCTAACTCTTGAAAAACACGTTTAAAAGCCACATGTTGGTGCAGTTTACCTTCATAACAACACAAAGAGCCAGTGGAGTTCATTCTGAAACAACACTGTGACTGGGTTATAAAATATGGCTTTGGAAGCATTTTATTGATCATATAGTCGAGCAGCAAGTCCTCAAAAAAGGCTTTAGTTTTCGAGATACCCCTACCCGAGGTAGAACAAATGACAACAATGATTTTCTTATCGTTGGGTCTCCCATTAATGAAATTGAATGTTGTCAAATGTTATTTTGGGGGAAAAAATGTTTTTTTGGTTGTTCTTTAGAACTACCCCAATCCCTGAAAAAGTCAATTAGACCAGGCCGAATATGGGAAAGGTGACAAAAAGCCCATAACTTCAGAATGATCACTCTTTTCCTGTTCAGATTTGCTGAGGTATGAACCAGGTGGCTGTCCTACATCACCAAAGTCAGACAATTATTTAACTAAAAGAATACTGAATTATAGTCCTGTAAACTTAGCTTTAGTTTAGACGGAAATTGTACTTTTTGGTGATAGGAACATAGGACTCAATCACTTTTCTCTCATTTATCAGAAAAACAGAAATCCCTAAAACATATACCATTACTGAATTGTCTAGGGTGCTATTGAACACTAACCAGTAGTTGTATGGAAATATCTGGTGCAGTTCTATTGCAAATGAGATTTCTTTAGACATAGGCCTACCTCTTCTCTGATACAGTCAAATTCCCAATGGGGAGAAGTGGCACAATAGTGAGGTCTGATGACACAGATGTGGAAGTACTGCTCATATATTATGCAAACAAATACATGTTTGGTTCATCTCTAGTGTACATGCATGCAGGCCATGGAATGAGAGAGAGATATGTCCCCATCAACACCCTATGTGAGAACATTGGAAAAGACATGTCTAACTGTCTACCAGCATGTCGTGCACTCACTGGATGTTGGCACAACAAGTAGTTTGTACAGAATAGGAAAGACAACAGCATTCACCAAACTCAAGACCCATCTCAGCGAGCTCAAAGATCTGGCCCATTTTGGACTCTCTGCCAGAATTTGCGCTTCTGCTATATGGACAAAAGAACAAGGAAAATGGACTGATGTGCACAAACTTGGATGAACTGAGGTTCATAACTGCATCAACAACAGATGCAGCCTCGGAAAATCTGCCGCCAACAGAGGATGCATTTCAACAACATGTACAAAGAGCAATGTTTCAGACAGCGATATGGTGTCACAGCCCGAACCCAAACCCTTGTTATGGAGTCCTGTTGGCAAGGGGTGGATTGTCAGAGATGGGGCCATTCAACCAGTGCTATTTACAAAACCCCAGCACCTACAGAAGTGAGAGACATTACTCACTTGTATTGCAAAGATGCAAAGTGTGGAGAGAGTGGAAAGTGCCAGTGCCTCTCTGTTGGCCTTCCCTGTATACAGAGTTATGCACCTGCTGTGCAGAATGTCAAAATGTGTCCCCTAACGTTTCTGAGGAACCTGACATTTAACATTATATTCTAGTATCTATATACTTGACCTCTCACAGAATTATTTGATGATTTGTATACTGTACTTTGAATTAAGGTTCCAGTTTCAATAAAACCTGTACTATTTACACCTATGTTTTAGAGGCTTGCCATTTAGAACTAATACACTTTATTGTATTGGGTTACTCTTATTCTGACTATTTGGTGATGTAGTTCAGCCACCTGGTATTTCCCTCTCCAAATATGATGACCATCAGAGTGAGCATTCTTAACTTATAGGCTAGTGTGCCACTTCTCCCCCATTGGGAATTTGACTGTATCAGAGAAGAGGTAGGCCTATGTCTAAAGAAATCTCATTTGCAATAGAACTGCACCAGATATTTCCATACAACTACTGGTTAGTGTTCAATAGCACCCTAGACAATTCAGTAATGGTATATTTTTTGGGGTTTCTGTTTTTCTGATAAATGAGAGAAAAGTGATTGAGTCCTATGTTCCTATCACCAAAAGTACAATTTCCATCTAAACTAAAGCTAAGTTTACAGGACTATAATTCAGTATTCTTTTAGTTAAATCATTGTCTGACTATTTGGTGATGTAGGACAGCCACCTGGTTCATACCTTAGCAAATCTGAAGAGGAAAAGAGTGGTCATTCTCAAGTTATGGGCTTTTTTGTCACCTTTCCCATATTCGGCCTGGTCTAATTTGGCTCTTTTTCAGGGATTGGGGTAGTTCTAAAGAACAACCAAAAAAACATTTTTTCACCCAAAATAACATTTGACAACAATCAATTTCATTAATGGGAGACCCAACGATAAGAAAAATCATTGTTGTGTTTTGTTCTACCTCGGGTAGGGGTATCTCAAAATCTGAGGGCCCTTCCTGCTAGACTATCACTCTTGTGTTGCTTTTATACTATTTTAACAATGGACTTCAAACGTCTCATCGGGTACATTTTGTTGGTTTGTTGACAGTACAAATGTAAGATAATACAGCTTTTATAGATAGACCATACCTGATAAATACCTACAGAGGAAGTATTGGAGTACAAATACTTTGTTACCGTACTTAAGTACATGTTTCTGGTATCAGTACTTTACTCCACTACTTATTTTTCTGACGACTTTTTACTTTGACTTCTTACATGTTGAACACAAATACCTGTACTTTCTACTTCTTACATGTTGAACACAAATACCTGTACTTTCTACTTCTTACATGTTGAACACAAATACCTGTACTTTCTACTTCTTACATGTTGAACACAAATACCTGTACTTTCTACTTCTTACATGTTGAACACAAATACCTGTACTTTCTACTTCTTACATGTTGAACACAAATACCTGTACTTTCTACTTCTTACATGTTGAACACAAATACCTGTACTTTCTACTTCTTACATGTTGAACACAAATACCTGTACTTTCTACTTCTTACATGTTGAACACAAATACCTGTACTTTCTACTTCTTACATGTTGAACACAAATACCTGTACTTTCTACTTCTTACATGTTGAACACAAATACCTGTACTTTCTACTTCTTACATGTTGAACACAAATACCTGTACTTTCTACTTCTTACATGTTGAACACAAATACCTGTACTTTCTACTTCTTACATGTTGAACACAAATACCTGTACTTTCTACTTCTTACATGTTGAACACAAATACCTGTACTTTCTACTTCTTACATGTTGAACACAAATACCTGTACTTTCTACTTCTTACATGTTGAACACAAATACCTGTACTTTCTACTTCTTACATGTTGAACACAAATACCTGTACTTTCTACTTCTTACATGTTGAACACAAATACCTGTACTTTCTACTTCTTACATGTTGAACACAAATACCTGTACTTTCTACTTCTTACATGTTGAACACAAATACCTGTACTTTCTACTTCTTACATGTTGAACACAAATACCTGTACTTTCTACTTCTTACATGTTGAACACAAATACCTGTACTTTCTACTTCTTACATGTTGAACACAAATACCTGTACTTTCTACTTCTTACATGTTGAACACAAATACCTGTACTTTCTACTTCTTACATGTTGAACACAAATACCTGTACTTTCTACTTCTTACATGTTGAACACAAATACCTGTACTTTCTACTTCTTACATGTTGAACACAAATACCTGTACTTTCTACTTCTCACATTTCCCAAACAGGCTGGTTCCTTTAGTTTGAATGTGTGTTTGGTGGCGTGATCATTATTATTTAGAGTCATTGCGTGCCTATTGATTTGAACACGATCCGTGTATCCATCATTTCCTGGTCTTCTCTAAAGAAGAGGGACCAATGAAAACGTTGTCATGTTGCCGTTGTTCAGCATGGAAACATTCATTAGCTAACAATGACATTATTGTTCTATTAATATAAAGGGAGGTCAGGTACTCTTTAAAACAGCTGCTAGTTATGGGTACTTTTTACTGAAGTACATTTCAAAGCCCTCTTTACTTTTACTTGAGTAAAGAAGTTTAGTCAGTACTTCTACTTTCACCAGAGTATTTTTAAACACGAGTATCTGTACTTCTACTTGAGTAAAGGATGTGTACTTCTACTTGAGTAAAGGATGTGTGTACTTTTGCCATCTCTGAATACCTGATACCTTTGTTATTTTAACACGTTAAAAGAGTCATGAAAAGATCAAAGTAATGCTCCTAATCTCTTGCAGCTGTTTCGGTGGTTTGTGCTTCCAGTAAGCAGTCAGATACATCAGGAAGTGACGATCTGTGTGGGCTGAACGATGTGTTTCTCAAGAACAAATGTTATTCCCCTTCATCACTTCTCCTCTCTGACTCAGGTATTTAACTCCTCTCTGGACCTGAAGTGAATACATCCTTCACTGAGGTTTAAACAGACATACTTGATGTTAAATACTCCATACACACATATTCTAGTGCAAGTAAATGTCCTGCATTTATTGATAATGTTATTGTAGGAGTACACATGTATTATCAGCAAAATGTAGATGGATAGATAGATCAATAAATAAAAAGCTTTTTGAACATTAAAGCATGGAGATATCATACTGATATAAACTTGAACATCAGCAGGAGAGGACTCTTTAAAGTAGAGACACTACATACTGATATACACCTGAACATCAGCAGGAGAGGACTCTTTAAAGTAGAGACACTACATACTGATATACACCTGAACATCAGCAGGAGAGGACTCTTTAAAGTAGAGACACTACATACTGATATACACCTGAACATCAGCAGGAGAGGACTCTTTAAAGTAGAGACACTACATACTGATATACACCTGAACATCAGCAGGAGAGGACTCTTTAAAGTAGAGACACTACATACTGATATACACCTGAACATCAGCAGGAGAGGACTCTTTAAAGTAGAGACACTACATACTGATATACACCTCAATATCAGCAGGAGAGGACTCTTTAAAGTAGAGACACTACATACTGATATACACCTGAACATCAGCAGGAGAGGACTCTTTAAAGTAGAGACACTACATACTGATATACACCTGAACATCAGCAGGAGAGGACTCTTTAAAGTAGGGACACTACATACTGATATACACCTGAACATCAGCAGGAGAGAACTCTTTAAAGTAGAGACACAACATACTGATATACACTTGAACATCAGCAGGAGAGGACTCTTTAAAGTAGAGACACTACATACTGATATACACCTCAACATCAGCAGGAGAGGACTCTTTAAAGTAGAGACACTACATACTGATATACACTTGAACATCAGCAGGAGAGGACTCTTTAAAGTAGAGACACTACATACTGATATACACCTCAACATCAGCAGGAGAGGACTCTTTAAAGTAGAGACACTACATACTGATATACACCTGAACATCAGCAGGAGAGGACTCTTTAAAGTAGAGACACTACATACTGATATACACCTGAACATCAGCAGGAGAGGACTCTTTAAAGTAGAGACACTACATACTGATATACACCTGAACATCAGCAGGACAGGACTCTTTAAAGTAGAGACACACTACTGATATACACCTGAACATCAGCAGGACAGGACTCTTTAAGTAGAGACACTACATACTGATATACACCTGAACATCAGCAGGACAGGACTCTTTAAAGTAGAGACACTCCATACTGATATACACCTGAACATCAGCAGGAGAGAACTCTTTAAAGTAGAGACACTACATACTGATATACACCTGAACATCAGCAGGAGAGACTCTTTAAAGTAGAGACACTACATACTGATATACACCTGAACATCAGCAGGAGAGGACTCTTTAAAGTAGAGACACTACATACTGATATACACCTGAACATCAGCAGGAGAGGACTCTTTAAAGTAGAGACACTACATACTGATATCACCTGAACATCAGCAGGAGAGGACTCTTTAAAGTAGAGACACTACATACTGATATACACCCGAACATCAGCAGGAGAGAACTCTTTAAAGTAGACACTACTATGATATACACCTGAACATCAGCAGGAGAGAACTCTTTAAAGTAGAGACACTACATACTGATATACACCTGAACATCAGCAGGAAGACTCTTTAAAGTAGAGACACTCATACTGATATACACCTGAACATCAGCAGGAGAGGACTCTTTAAAGTAGAGACCTACATACTGATATACACCTGAACATCAGCAGGAGAGGACTCTTTAAAGTAGAGACACACATACTGATATTCACCTGAACATCAGCAGGAGAGGACTCTTTAAAGTAGAGACACTACATCCTGATATACACCTGAACGATCAGGAGAGGACTCTTTAAAGTAGAGACACTACATACTGATATACACCTGAACATCAGCAGGAGAGGACTCTTTAAAGTAGAGACACTACATACTGATATTCACCTGAACATCAGCAGAGGACTCTTTAAAGTAGAGACACTACATACTGATATACACCTGAACATCAGCAGGAGAGGACTCTTTAAAGTAGAGACACTACATACTGATATACACCTGAACATCAGCAGGAGAGGACTCTTTAAAGTAGTGACACTACATACTGATATACACCTGAACATCAGCAGGAGAGGACTCTTTAAAGTAGAGACACTACATACTGATATACACCTGAACATCAGCAGGAGAGGACTCTTAAAGTAGAGACACTACATACTGATATACACCTGAACATCAGCAGAGAGGACTCTTAAAGTAGAGACACTACATACTGATATACACCTGAACATCAGCAGGAGAGGACTCTTTAAGTAGAGACACTACATACTGATATACACCTGAACATCAGCAGGAGAGGACTCTTTAAAGTAGAGACACTACATACTGATTACACCTGAACATCAGCAGAGGACTCTTTAAAGTAGAGACACTACATACTGATATACACCTGAACATCAGCAGGAGAGAACTCTTTTAAAGTAGAGACACTGACATACTGATATACACCTCAACATCAGCAGGAGAGACTCTTTAAAGTAGAGACACGACATACTGATATACACCTGAACATCAGCAGAGAGAACTCTTTAAAGTAGAGACACTACATACTGATATACACCTGAACATCAGCAGGAGAGACTCTTTAAGTAGAGACACTACATACTGATATACACTTGAACATCAGCAGGAGAGGACTCTTTAAAGTAGAGACACTACATACTGATATACACCTCAACATCAGCAGGAGATACTCTTTAAAGTAGAGACACTACATACTGAATATACACCTGAACATCAGCAGGCAGAGACTCTTTAAAGTAGAGACACTCATACTGATATACACCTCAACATCAGCAGAGAGGACTCTTTAAAGTAGAGACACTACATACTGATATACACCTCAACATCAGCAGGAGAGGACTCTTTAAAGTAGAGCACTACTACTGATATACACCTGAACATCAGCAGGAGAGGACTCTTTAAAGTTAGAGACACTACATACTGATATACACCGAACATCAGCAGGAGAGAACTCTTTAAAGTAGAGACACTACATACTGATATACACCTGAACATCAGCAGGAGAGGACTCTTTAAAGTAAGACACTACATACTGATATACACCTGAACATCAGCAGGAGAGGACTCTTTAAAGTAGAGACACTACATACTGATATACACCTGAACATCAGCAGAAGGATCTTTAAAGTAGAGACACTACATACTGATATACACCTGAACATCAATGGAGAGACTCTTTAAAGTAGAGACACTACATACTGATATACACCTGAACATCAGCAGGAGAGGACTCTTTAAAGTAGAGACACTACATACTGATATACACCTGAACATCAGCAGGACAGGACTCTTTAAAGTAGAGACACTACATACTGATATACACCTGAACATCAGCAGGAGAGGACTCTTTAAAGTAGAGACACTGCATACTGATATACACCTGAACATCAGCAGGAGAGACTCTTTAAAGTAGAGACACTGACATACTGATTACACACCTCACATCAGCAGGAGAGACTCTTTAAAGTAGAGACACTACATACTGATATACACCTCAACATCAGCAGGAGATAACTCTTTAAAGTAGAGACACTACATACTGATATACACTTGAACATCAGCAGGAGATACTCTTTAAAGTAGAGACACTACATACTGATATACACTTGAACATCAGCAGGAGAGGACTCTTTAAAGTAGAGACACTACATACTGATATACACCTGAACATCAGCAGGAGATACTCTTTAAAGTAGAGACACTACACTGATATACACTTGAACATCAGCAGGAGATACTCTTTAAAGTAGAGACACTACATACTGATATACACTCAACATCAGCAGGAGAGGACTCTTTAAAGTAGAGACACTACATACTGATATACACCTCAACATCAGCAGGAGAGGACTTTAAAGTAGAGACACTACATACTGATATACACCTGAACATCAGCAGGAGAGACTCTTTAAAGTAGAGACACTACATACTGATATACACCGAACATCAGCAGGAGAGACTCTTTAAAGTAGAGACACTACATACTGATATACACCCGACATCAGCAGGAGAGGACTCTTTAAAGTAGAGACACTACATACTGATAGACACCTGAACATCAGCAGGAGAACTCTTTAAAGTAGAGACACTACATACTGATATACACCTGCATCAGCAGGAGGACTCTTTAAAGTAGAGCACTACATACTGATATACACCTGAACATCAGCAGGAGAGGACTCTTTAAAGTAGAGACACTACATACTGATATTCACCTGAACATCAGCAGGAGAGGACTCTTTAAAGTAGAGACACTACATCCTGATATTCACCTGAACATCAGGAGAGGACTCTTTAAAGTATACACCATACATACTGATATACACCTGAGATCAGCAGGAGAGGACTCTTTAAAGTAGAGACACTACATCCTGATATACACCTGAACCATCAGGAGAGGACCCATTAACCCAATTTAATATGTTATACTCTGGGAATTGGAACATTTGTCACCCAGCTCCAGCTCTCTTTAGTCTGGGAACAGCTCTGAGTTTTATTGGAGGGGGGAAGGGAGAGGTCAAAGGGTTAAAACACACTGAAGCCTGCTGAGTAACACACACACTGTTACTGCTGAGTGTGTGTGTGTGTGTGTGTGTGTGTGTGTGTGTGTGTGTGTGTGTCAGCATGTTGAGAGCTCTCCTGAACATTAACTACAAAGTGTTTGCACTAATTGAGGATTTGCTCTAATAAGATCCAGAACGTTCTTCATGTTCTCTTCAAAAAGAAACTGCTCTCTCTCTCTCTCTCTCTCTCTCTCTCTCTCTCCTCTCTCTCTCTCTCTCTCTCTCTCTTCTCTCTCTCTCCTCTCTCTCTCTCTCTCTCTCTCTTCTCTCTCTCTCTCTTTTCTATCTCGTGAAGTCTTTGAAATGTCAGCAGCTTGTAATTGTCTTAATGAAACGCAGCTTACAGAGTCTGGCTTCTATTAACGGTTCAGAGCTGGTTTTGAACTTTGAATTTAGTGAAAACCAGAAGAAAGGCGTGTTAACAACAGAGCACAAACAGCTAGAGGAGATGAAACCAAATCAAACACTTGGAAAAACACTTTTATTTCATGTCGGTTTTACAAAAAGACAAATTAACACGTGTTTTTAATCAACATGAGACGCTGCTTTTATTAGAAACTGCTCGTGTCTTCTGGTGGTGTACGACAAATAGCATTTTCTATAAATCAAGTTGTAGAAAATGCAAGATGTCCCAAACGCTCCACATTTGTTGATGAAAAGCATGTTTTGGCCTCAGATTTTCTGCATAGTCATGGTTATAAAACGCTCTCCTGACCCTGTGACCTCTGACCCTAAAGCTAACTAATCTGTTTTCCTTCAGAGGTTTTATCTGCTGTCTTTCTGTCCTTTCCCCTCAGGGCTCAAGGACTTGAAAGGTTTGTTTTGCCAGAGACTCCCGAGGGATTTCTGTGATTTCAATTCTTGGTCATCAGGAGACTGGATCAGAGCTGTTTATGATGTCGGACGGAGACAAGGAGCTGTGTTTGTTGTTTACTTTCACAGGCAGGAGTTGTTTTATCGGTTTGACTGAAGCCAGTGTTGTTTGTTAAAGACCTGAAGGCGTTTTTGGAGTTAAGCTGCCGTCACATGACCCGAGGTAAAATGGTTTCTCGACCGACCAGACGGAAGCTAACGTCGTGCAACGCTTGTTTTACCAGCTGAGTTGTTCCTTCCTTACAGAGGTGGGAAGTAGTGGAGTACAAATACTTTGTTACTGTACTTAAGTTCAATTCTCTGGTATCAGTACTTTACTCCACTACTTATTTTTCTGACGACTTTTACTTTTGCTTCTTACATTTTGACACAAATACCTGTACTTTCTACTTCTTACATGTTGAACACAAATACCTGAACTTTCTACTTCTTACATGTTGAACACAAATACCTGAACTTTCTACTTCTCACATTTTGAACACAAATACCTGAACTTTCTACTTCTTACATGTTGAACACAAATACCTGTACTTTCTACTTCTTACATTTTGAACACAAATACCTGTACTTTCTGCTTCTTACATTTTGAACACAAATACCTGTACTTTCTACTTCTTACATTTTGAACACAAATACCTGTACTTTCTACTTCTTACATGTTGAACACAATACCTGCACTTTCTACTTCTTACATTTTGAACACAAATACCTGTACTTTCTACTTCTTACATGTTGAACACAAATACCTGCACTTTCTACTTCTTACATTTTCCAAACAGGCTGGTTCCTTTAGTTTGAATGTGTGTTTGGTGGCGTGATCATTATTATTTAGAGCAGTGGCGAGCCGTGAGCTTTATACCTAGGCCCTCTGACCCCCACCCCTTCCTTCGAAAAAAAGACGTTATTACGTCACAGCGTATACTTCAGCGGAATATCAAAACAACGGCCCAGGGTGCAAAACGCATCAATGACAGCGACCCTCTACCACACAAACAACACCTGTGAACCCCATTTGTGTTCTTGACATTGAAAATGATATTGCATTGTGTTTGTTACTTTCATTGCCGTTGTATGTCTTAAGTGTAATTTGGCATGCTTTTATTTTGAAGGCGAGTTCACGCTGTTGACAGGAAGTTGTTGTTGCTATGGAAACAAGAACAGTTTCACAGCGGGCGGAACTCGTCATAAAGTCCGCGATAATAAAACCCACCCATTTAGAGGGAAGATATGATTGGTCAATTGTACTGTCATTTGACATTACTCTCTCGTTTCAGTTACTATAGCGGGCCCTCTGTGAATCGCAGAGAGGCCCGCTATAGTGACTGACATTCAAACAGAGACTGAACAGGCAGATTCGAAGGATTTATTTCTTTGGAAATGTTATTTTATTAAATCAAGTTTTTTTTCGGTAAAACTAATGAAAATATAACAAAAATAATATTAAAAAAATATATATTTTAAAAAAATATTTTTTTTTTAATGTTTTTAAATATTTTTTTTGGAATATCTTAGGCCCTCACAGAGGGCCTAGAGGGCCCTGACGGCTCGCCACTGATTTAGAGTCATGCGTGCCTATTGATTTGAACACGATCCGTGTATCCATCATTTCCTGGGGTATACTACGAAGCTGGATTTTCGCTTAGCGGCTACTTCAGGGAAATCTCGGGCTTTCCGGTCCTACGACGCTGGTTCTCTTTTTAGCGGGCTAGATCTCCATGGTAACTTATGCTGAGCGGCAAACCTGCTCCGGAGCAGGTTAGGTGGCAGGCTAAGAGATCAACTCAGTGAAAGCACCGCCTGCTGACCAATCAGAGCTCCGTGTGCGGAGTTTAAAGCGATCAATTCATATTACAGGATAGAGGAAATACAGAAAAACTGCCGTTGCAGGAAAGACGGCCGGCAAAAATCAACTGACTGTGTGAACGTGAAAATTAATAGAATATCCCCTCCCATCTTCAGAGCAATCTGACTATTATAATTAGCGTTAAGAAAGCTTACTTAAATATCTGCCACGACATAAGTAACCGGATCAGAGTAACATTACGTACAGTCCGCGGCACTGTGAGTGCAGACGTAGATGTGTCCCATTATCATTCATATCATATCACATCATAATGTATCATATATTTCCTTATCTGAGTCAGCTGAGCCGTATCTGGCCGTGCAACACTCACAGTGTCACATATGTATGCAGAAGTATTATTTTAAGCAACACATTAAGTTGACGAAACACTCGAGTCAAATGTAATTAAAGTCAGATCGTGTCTTGGACGGGGCAGTGATTTCATAAACCTGTTAATGTACGCATTCAAACACTTTTTCTTTTACCAGCTGTATTCACCTTGCAGGTGCAGCTATGTGGCTTTGATCCTGGATAAAGTGTTTAAGTCATGGATGTTTAAAGTTTAACTTCTTCATATTTGACTAATATTAAAGTTCACTTTTCATTCAGGAAGTATGACGCTGCGCTGTCAGTACGCTTGTCCGTGTTTGAGATTGGTCGAATGCTCCAAATACCACCCCTTTCATGTGAACGCGCACCTAACTAGATAGGACACGGCTGGCTTGAGCGATCCACTTGATAACCAGCGTCGTAGTACAGCTTAGCGAGAGCGCGTATGTTTTGGATTGGGCCAACCGGCTAACTCCAACATATCCAGGTTAGGTTGAACCAGCTTCGTAGGACAGGCCTCTGGTCTTCTCTAAAGAAGAGGGACCAATGAAACGTTGTCATGTTGCCGTTGTTCAGCATGGAAACATTCATTAGCTAACAATGACATTATTGTTCTATTATATAAAGGGAGGTCAGGTACTCTTTAAAACAGCTGCTAGTTATGGGTACTTTTTACTGAAGTACATTTCAAAGCCCTCTTTACTTTTACTTGAGTAAAGAAGTTTAGTCAGTACTTCTACTTTCACCAGAGTATTTTTAAACACGAGTATCTGTACTTCTACTTGAGTAAAAGACGTGTGTACTTTGAATTGCCTGTGTGGAAAAGTGCTAATGAAACACAAGCTTCAGTGAAACAGCCTGAACAGAGGTATGGAGGTCACATTGTGAGAGGGGGGGGGAGTCTGGATTACAATTAAAGGGCCACTGGCTCGGTCACCATCATTGTTTTGGGATGAAAGCAAAGAAAGGAGTTAACATAGCAACTGGTCAGCTGGTTCCCTGGATACGGGAATGTCCAAATCCACAGGGACCCCCCGTCAGTATTCACACGAGAAACAAAAGACGGGGGGGGGGGGGGGGAATGTTGGGAGTCTGAACTGGAGGCATGTTGTGTTTCTGTGCATCCCGTCAGAGCAAATCTGAAACAAGTGCTAAATGACTTAGTTTGTTGTCGTCTCAACGAGTCCTAAAAATGTTTTGTTTATTCAAATGTTGTTCTTGGAGATTTTGTTGTGTTTCATGATTCTTGTATTTAGTTTGGATTCTATACCGGAGGCATGTGTTGATTTTGTTGCTGGATTCTGTCAGAGTCATTCTAAAACGTCCCACTTTGTAGTCTTAGTAATTCATTCATAATACGGTGGCCCAGAAGGTCAAAACACAAATTAGAACAGAACATAACAATTTATGTGCCACGACAATATTTCGCAAAACACAAAAACAACACAAAATAAACCCATTCAAAATGTTGTTTATTGAAATTTTGTTCTGTTTTATGATTTTTTTTTAGTTTGGAGTCTATACAGGAGGCATGTGTATGAACATTACTTAAACGTTATTATAAAACGGACAAGTCAAATCAAGCAATCTGATTGGTTCTTAGCCGTGATATAATGAGGGTCTTGAAACAAAGCAGAGAAATGATGACCGTTAGTGGCCACAGGTGCGAAAGCTCTCTCCAGAGCTACTGGAAGCCGAATCTCGGGACCGGAGAAAGTGGAGCAATATTCTCTCCACGCCAAGCAACAGCCTAGAACAACCTCAACCTATACAAGTAACCACGTAAGCCATGCTACTGATGCTGGACAGGTTTTCAGTGGGTGCACAATAAACGGCAACATACACATTAAAGGGGACCTATCATGCAAAATGCACTTGCACGTCTTTTCTACATGAATATGTGTCCCCGGTGTTCCAGGGAACTCACCAAGTGTCAGAAAACACAACCCTCTCTATTTTCCTCCATACCCAAATCTCTAAAAAAGGGGCTGCAACGGATCTGATAAAAACTGATCCAGATTTGAACACTTTACTGACGTCAGGACGGTGGCGCTACGGCTATTGGGCCAACTCCACCAATCAGGAGGAGACAGCCACGGCCATTGCCGTTCGAAAGCGCTGGAGACGCTGTAGTACATATGCCAGGCCAGTAGATGGTGCTGTTCTCACAGAATCAGCCCTTGCTAAAACAGGGATAAAAAAGTGTAAACTGAGTGAAATGAGGCATGGCTAAAATGCATGATCTGTTTGGTATTTTGAAAAAAAAAAAGTATAAATATGCCTTATATAGGTATGGTCCTACACTATATTATTATAATATAGCATGATAGGTCCACTTTAAGTAAATAAATAGCCAAATAATCGATCAACGCTCTCTGTCTAATATGTTCGCTAGCTGTTAGTGTTGTTGCATGCAACCACCTCGCACTATGTTTTGTGCAGAAGGCAACGGAGGGACTATTTTATTTTGAACATCATTATTTACTAATAAAAACTATTTAAATTAGAGTGTGTATTTTCTTTCATATTGCCACACTTGGTAACCGTTTTATCCGCGTCGGGCCGAACCACGCCCTTAGCTGTGATATAATGACCATATACCACAGCCTGTCGTGAGCTATTGCTTAAATCTAAAACCCACTGATAGTATGTATTCGTCTAGAAAATCATTCATAAATACGGTGGCCCTGAAGGTCAAACACAATGACTTTTCGCAAAAAAACAGCAACATTTCACAAAGCAAGGGCATGAGCTGTTGTGTTTTGACCTTCAGGGCCACCGTACATTAATGTGCCTTTGTAGATTTAAAAAAACACAGAGGATTTCAATATACTGAATAATTAATATATTGTGTGTTTACTATTCTGACTCTTTGGAACAAGAAACATCAAGAAAAGTGGGACTGCATTTAAAAAGCCTGTCGTTTAACAATTCTTTCTCTTAACTTTGCAGACAAATTATACACAAATGGGCATTGCACCAACACAGACACAACATAGTGAGATACACAAGCATATGCCATAATTCAGTAAAGCAAATGTGCTCAAATCTTCCACGAAACATGAACATGAGGGCTTTTGATTGTGTGTTTCTGATGTCACGGTGACTCGGCTGTATTAACCTTTAATATGATCTTAGAGGAAGAGTCCTTTAACACCAGGCTCTCTGTAGAGTCTCTCTTTATGAGTTGAATTCCCTGATCAGCTGATGTGTCTCACACTGATATCACACACTAATCCCTGCAGCTAATTAATGAGAGGAGACTTTAAAAGCGAGGTTAAAGAGAAGAGTCTCTCACAGATATACGAGGTCACAGAGAGGTGAAATGTCTCTGTGTGTTTCTATAACCTTTGCTTCGGTCCAGCTGAGTCACTCCATGTTTTAAAAAGCTCTGATAACTCTTTCTCTGCGAGGGAAAACAGATCTTTGATGTTTTAGGATTACTCAAACTGTCCTTCAGGCGCTGGGCCAACTTAAAGTGCTTTTCAAGATTTAGGACAGGCTTAGATTGCACTTAGAAAAAGGTCTCAATGCAAGGTAAAGGGTTTCTTAAACACACCATTAGGCACTCTCTCAGACCTAAAGCTGTGGTTACATGGAGGTCCAAAAGAAAGACCTGTAGTATTTTGGATCTGTTTATATTTGATATAATATTTTTCATTTTATTTGAAATTGTTAATTCTCTTTTTCCACTTTTATTTTCATTTTTGAGAATGAAAATAGGTTTTTAAGACTGAATGACACCAAAAATAACAATGCAACAAACTCTAAATCTGGGGGAAAGTGTCCTTCAGCTGAGAGAGACTACGATCTGAAGATCAAATGTAGACTAGATGGACTTGTTGGTGCAGAAAGCATTACAAACGCAGCATTATACAGTGTGTAATAAACCAGTCAGAGGCGTTTGGCAGCAGAACATCTGGATTAGTTTAAACGGTGATTTGATGTTTCTGTTGAAAGCGTATTGGCTGCAGAAAGGAGAATGTCAGCTGTTGTGTTCAGTGTGAAGTTCCTGCTCGGTTTCACACTGATGCTAAATCACTTCCCCAAGGACGGATAGTTTACTGACACACGTTTTCTTCCGCTGCTGATTCACGCTGTCAGACGGACGAGAGCTTTTAACTACGTGACCCTCGCCTTTAAATGCCGGTAAATGTTCTGTAACAAAAAACAGAATGAAGAAAAACATTATTTAAGCAAATGTAGAAGTCAAGAAGAAAATGACCCTTTAATTATCCCTTAGAGGAAATTCAGTTTACTTCAGTGCTAATACGACACTTAAAATAAAAGTAAAAGTCTTGCATTATACATTATTAATTAGTAAAATAAGTAAGTATAATTTTGAAAAATATACTTAAATTATTACATAAAGAATCCATGAGAAATCTGAAAAAAGTATTTAAAAAATCTGAATGTTTATATGCAGATTCATCATTTCTTAATACAATACAATACAGCTTTTATTAAACTTTAAATAACAACCGGACCAAAGTGCTGTGCAGTCAAATAACAAACAAACTGGGTAATTGGGTAACATTCATGACTAAAATGTTCAAAGAATGTATATAATTGATGAACTCTTGTGTTTTTTTAATGCAAATATTGTTTTGTTTGTTTGTAGCCTTATTTTAACCAGGTGAATCCCATTGAGATCAACCATCTCTTTTTCAAGAGAGACCTGCGGTACATTGGTTACACATAAAACAACAGAAAACAAAAAGGACATCACAACATAATTACAGGGGTATAAATTAGCAACCTATTCACAGTGACAGGTCCAATAACATTTCATCCAGCCGTGCTTAAAATGATGCAAGGGAATCAAAATGCTGAGTTTCAATGTTTTTTGCATGGTGTTCCAAGCTAGAGAGCAGCGCACATAAAAGCTTTAGTACCTAAAACAGTCCTAGCACTTGGCACATGTAATAAAAACACATCTGGGATCTCAGGCATAGCTACTTGCCACTCTCTGTGAGATCAAAGAGCATATATCACAGTAAGTTGGGAGTTACCCAGCATGGCTTTATAGATATCTTGATTTGTAAAGTATCTGGTAACTCAAATTGTAAAATAAATATAGTAATATGTTTAATACTTCCCTTTGAATTGTAGTAGAGTTCAGTCAGACAACTCACGTGTTTCTTAATATGTTTATTAGAAGCAGCATATAGTTTTGAGTTTGGCGTCTAGGCTCGGGCCTCATCACTCCACAGAAGAACATTGAGTGATGATTAGATAACTACGCCCGAGCCTACAGGTGGAAGCTGGGTGGAAGCTGGGGTGGAGGCTGGGGTGGGAGCTGGGGTGGGAGCTGGGGTGGAAGCTGGGGTGGAAGCTGGGGTGGAAGCTGGGTGGAAGCAAGCTGGGGTGGAAGCTGGGGTGGAAGCTGGGGTGGAAGCTGGGTGGAAGCTGGGTGGAAGCTGGGGTGGAAGCTGGGGTGGAAGCTGGGGTGGAAGCTGGGGTGGAAGCTGGGGTGGAAGCAAGCTGGGTGGAAGCTGGGGTGGAAGCTGGGGTGGAAGCTGGGTGGAAGCTGGGGTGGAAGCTGGGGTGGAAGCTGGGTGGAAGCTGGGGTGGAAGCTGGGGTGGAAGCTGGGGTGGAAGCTGGGGTGGAAGCTGGGGTGGAAGCTGGGTGGAGCTGGGGTGGAAGCTGGGAGAAGCTGGAGTGGAAGCTGGGGTGGAAGCTGGAGTGGAAGCTGGGTGGAAGCTGGAGTGGAAGCTGGGGTGGAAGCTGGGGTGGAAGCTGGGGTGGAGCTGGGTGGAAGCTGGGTGGAAGCTGGGGTGTGTGGGGGTGGAAGCTGGGGTGGAGCTGGGTGGAAGCTGGGGTGGAAGCTGGGTGGTGGTGGGGGGGCCAGGCGAGCAGCAGCAACATGAAACACAGCAGCAGGAACATGAATGTAGCAGTAGCAAGTGAACACAGCAGCAGCATAGCGAGGCAGAGGCAGGAAGACCTAGCAGCTTCAATAGAGTGGCATGTTGAGGAGAATGTGTTTGGTTGGTTGTAAGAGGGACGAGGTGCGTCACGTGTTATTGGTGCTCGAGTTGACTGCCTGAACTAGCTCGCAGGCTTCGCCCCATTTGTGGTAAACAGTGGCATGATAACTACTTAATCTGAAAAACCTTCAATCTTCTACAAAACTAATCGTAGTTAACAGTCCGTACAGTCAGTAGATTTACACACATGTTCCCCAAATTAAATAACAAAATAAACCTGTTAAAGTCTCATTTTTTATTCCATTAATCGACCCCTGAGCCGGTGACATCAGCCTGAAGCAGAAACAGAGGCGAGGAAATTTAAAACCGTCCATTTCCTCCGGGGCGATGATCTCATTCAGTCAGAGAATTATAGATGACGACCAAATGCAAGACAGTGTTTCAGACCGGAGACCATTTACACTGTCGCCATTACATGTTAAGAGTAGTGTGTGAAATGCAATTATAGCGCTCAAGCTGCCATTTACAATTATGTTCCTTAATGGTTTATTATAATATGTATTAGATTTGTTTAGGATTAATTTATGAGTGTGTAAATGGGATAAAATGATAAAATATGACACTAGATTCCAGTCTTCAAATGTCTTGTTCTGTCCAACCAACAGTCCAAAATACACAAATTCAGTTTAAAGATAAAACAAAAACAAGGAATGCCTCAAAGCCTCACATTAAAGAACATTAAAAGAGAATCTTAGGAGTTTTATGCTTTATAAATGAACCGTATGTTACAAAAGGATGTTTCAAAACAGCGTAACTTGTAGACTGAACCTAGCTAACAATAGGCGCTTTCACACCAAGTACTTTTCCAGGAATAGTTCCCGGAAATCATTAATTCTGGAACTATCTAGTAGATCGTTTCACACCAGAATAAGTCCCTGAGGGATCCGCTGACGTCACTTATTCTTCTTCTTCTGCTTTGGGTTTACTGGCAGGCCGCAAACAACTTCACGGCGTATACTGCCACCCGGAGTCCCCGGCCGGAAGTCCCCGGAGTTGGGGACTGGCTTCAGTAGAAGCTGCTGGGACTCCCAGCAGCTTCTACTGAAGCCTTCAGAGTAAATCGCCAGAACGCCAACACCTCCTCATCACTCCACCGCTCGATGTTTTTTTTTGTGTTGCCATAAATTAGTCTCTCTCGTTGGTGCGCTGCGCTAATGCTAATAATGCTAATGCGAGCAAATAAAATGGCGGCGTCACAAACTTTTCAGAGTTTTACGGGGCGTCCGCCCAGCCAATCAGAAATTGGAACCTTTTTCTCCCATGAAAGTTGGCAACCCTGTGCTAAGTAGACTGAACTTAGCTAGCTAGCATTATTTCTTTTTTAAAACAGTGTGATATTGGTAAGTTGACTGATCCTAACTAGTTAACATTAATATGTGTTAATAACCATTTCATATTTGTAAGTAGACCAAACCTAGCGTATATTAAGACATGTTTTAAAGTTTAATATTGCTAAGTAAACTGAATTTAGCTAGCTAACATTATTTATCTTTTTTAAAACAGTTGAATTTGGGTAAGTGGACTGAAGCTAATTTTGCTAAAGGAACACCACAGTTAAATACAGGAAACTACACTGAGCCTAGCTAGCTATTATTAGGAACTGTTTACAGTAGTAATTAGTACTGTATGTAGCTAGCTAACATTGCTGTTTTAAATCTGTAAAGTCGACTGAATCTAGCTAGCATTAATAATGGTTTCAGAACAGTTTATAGTGGTATGTGAACTCAGCCTACCTAGCTAACATTAACATTATGGTGAACCTCGATAGCTAACACACATCATTTGCAAATAAATGACGCAGCCCTCCCTCAGTTTATTTTGAAATGTGCTGTATTGGAGGATGTTAGACAACGTTAGCTAATGCTAAGTAGCAGTAAACACTGTTAGCATCACCTTTAGCTAGCTAATGTAGTCCTATTATAATACTATATCAATTATTATTAGGAATATACTATATTAGCCTCCCTCTCAAACTCTAGTAACATTATTTTTGAGTAACCTTTTAACCTGGATGCTATTTTCACTCATCTCTTACTGTGTCGTCAGGAATGTTTTTGGAATGAGTCTCCTCTTGTTTCACAGCAGGAGGTTCACATTCACAACCTCAGACCCCTACATTATAGAAGGGGCTGCTCTCCATGAATCATTGAGACATTTCACAAGAATCCCCTCCAAGCCATGCATTTATTCTGTCGAAAGTGCCATCGCTCTGCCCACAGTGCGGACATATTAAAATGCAGGCAGGGTTGAGTGTATAAAACATAAATATAAAATAATATATGCAGACTGAAGCGCTCTGAGCCTCTCGCTGATTAAATGAAATCTCAAATCCTCCAGTCCCTGTTTCTGCCTTTTTCTGCTTTAATCCCTCCTTGATCTGATTACTGTAAGAGATCTTCACACTCGCACAGATTATAATTTCATATTGCCATTATTCAGAACATGTGCTTATTATTCAGAGAGTAAGCAATCATCATATTGACACTTGGGATAATACTTAACGCTCCTGTTATCCTCAGATTGACTTTACACCCTTTATTCTGGGGTGTCAATTTGTAGTCAAAACTCCACATATTCCAAATGTTAACCAACATGTATGTCTCTGGTGCTTTAGGTGTCTTAGTTGACTACCTAAATAACCATTTAATAAACATTACCCCAACCTTCCCCCCCACAGACCCCTTTATACATCCAGACTTCCTATTATGTGACTATCGAAAATATATAAATCACCATAAAATCTCACTGACTGAAATAAAACGTTAAAGTAAGATCTTTTTGATGTTCTTAAAGGACCAATAACTAAAGCAGAGGGTAGTTTTGTTTTACAATGATACATTTGCATGTAATAGTCGCCTCAATATCATCCTACACAATCAACACAAATATGTGTAAAATGTTGACATGTTTATATGTTTTATACTACTAAACAGCCTGGGGTCAAATTGACCTCAAGGAACACCGATGCGTACAAAGTGCGTACAGGACATTTAAAAAAAGATCTTCATGTTCATTTTGTTACCCATTAGTTCTCACTATATTAGGAAAAGTCATGAAAATACTAAGCAAGATACGTTAAACATTGAATTTATTAAATTGACCCCAAGGATAACAGGAGGGTTAAATGCTTTGGCTGAGATGTGTGTCAGTCAGTGTCTCTTATCAAATCATTTGCCAATGTTTTAATCCTATTTGTGTTTTCTGTGTGATTTTTGTCTGATAAACAACCACACATGTATGTACGAGGGAGGCTGTGGCTCAGTGGGTAGTGTGCTGGACTTCAAATCAGGGATAGCAAGTTCAAGTCCCACTGCAGTCAGCATGTCGTTGTGTCCCTGAGACACTTCACCCCAAAGTGCTCCTGTGGGGATTGTCCACAGTACTGAATGTATGTAAGTCGCTTTGGATAAAAGCGTCTAACAAGTGACATGTAATGTGTTAAATGCTAAATTCAACTAAAATGTGCTGATATTTAACTCAGGTTAAAACCTTTATTCTTCCACCGTTTTTGCCATTTCTTTCTTTGGGCCAATCCGGTCATTTGTTGTTGATTTGGGTGTTCACACGTCACAGAACCCAGGAAGAAACATGGAAAATGAGAAATCTCCAAAGAGGCGTTCTGGGGCAGCATAGACAGGTCTTTTCTGTGTTAAGGCCCTACACACCAGGCCGATATCGGCCGTCTTCGGTTGTCTGGCGAAAACGGGTTCCTTGTCGCCCAAAGTCAATTTGGTGTGTCCCGAACCCTCGGCCGTGACACGCCTTATTTGGCCTTTCACGGTCGACACGGGTGTCTGACACAAGCTATCGGGCCAAGAAACCACTCTGATCAGCTGTTCAGCTAGCAAATGAGAAGCGAAACGGAAGTGAGGGACGTAAACAAACGATTTAAGGCACAGGACAGCAGCTAAACACCAGCAGGTGATACTTAAAGACATCAAACATAGCCCTTAAATGTCCTCTCTTACCTCCCACACATAGCAGGGACATCTCTGATATCGGCGGGAGCGTCCCCGGCTGTCCTCTGCTGAGAGCTCCGTGATTTGTTTGGTCAAGTCCGGTTTTTCATCTCATCGTAAACTTAGCAAGAAGTGGCCATTATTACATTGCTGACTCAATAAACTACACACCCGCCAGAACACTGCGATCATCAGATGCAGGTCTATTAACTGTGATTTTATAGTATGTCTGCACTTTATGTGCTCATTTCATCATTCATGTATTTTTATATTCTAAAACATGTTTTCGATGGACGAGAGTGAAAATGGAACGCACACGCTATTTGTTTGTTTATATCAGTCTGTTCTTCTTCTCTTTCTTCCGGTTGTTGCCTATTTTGAATGACGAATACACACTACCGCCGCCTGCTGGTAAGGAGAGTTATTGCCACTCACGCATGCGCAGTTCGTACGTGCTCGGCTGAAGTCTTTGCGGTGTGTTCCAGTGCGACACACGGCCAAGACGCAGGAGAACTCGTCGATGGAACTGTCGGTGTCGGGTGTCGGCGAGTTCTCTGGTGACTGCCTGGTGTGTCAGGGCCTTTAGAGTTTTACTCGCTACAGGGTGTACTTTGAGGTTTGTGACTCTGCAGACCGTTTACATGCAGAAGCTTCATAACACAAGGGGACGGGTAATAACCAGAAAAGCATGACATGGCACCTTTAAAACACTAAATTAAACTGATAACGGAGAGAAACTCAGGTCAAAACGTGTGCAATGCAGGAAGCCACATTCTACCAGATACCAAGCTTAAATGTTCCTTCGAAAGCTATAAGAAAACCAGAAATAGTTCCCGAGCCGCTCCACTACTTCATCCCACTTTGAAAGGATAATGCACGACATGAGAAAGTGCTCTGTCGGGGGTGGAGTGGTGCCATCAGGTAAAGTGAAGAGCATCTGAAGACCTTCCTGTTGCAGAGTGAGAGGAAAAGCCTTCAGGAAAGATCTCCAGACAGCACTGACCCAAATGGGACTCTGTACCGGCTAAATATAACCTGAAGTAATGGAGGAGGCAGAGAGGTAATAAAGTACCAGAGATATTCAAATAGAGACAAAAGCTTTACTGGTTTTGTGAGTGTGATTTTGAACATTCATAAACACACCTCCGCCCTCAAACTGCAACCACTACTATTTAGAAATATTTATGGCTATTTTACCTGCATCACTATAACCCTTTATGAACAGTTAGAAACACACTACATTTATACAGTTTTGTACATTCAACGTTTTTAGACTGTAAGTGTAGTCATCGCTGCGACCTTTGCTTTTACCACTCTTATTTGTGTCTACTTTTTACTCCAGTGAGAGTTGCCAAAGACATGTCGTTGTACTTTGTATGATGACAATAAATATATATTCTATTCTATTCTATTTTGTCATGTTGGACATTTGCCACATTTGACTTGATCCAAGCTGGTTTTAGAGGGTCTTAAGGGGTTTAAAAATGGTCATAACCCCCATAGAAGCACTTAATCCTTCAATTGATCTGAAAGCATGGAAAGCACGGAAACTGTAGACACCATGGGAAAAACAAACGTATTTTCAGAAGCCTAAAATCATCATTTATCATCATCTACAAGAACTATATATAATGTTATCTGACAGAAGAGACTTATGTTGGGGCAAAGAAGGGACATCCATACGCTTTGGGTGGTTTTTAGCCCAAATAAGAATGTTGACATTTAAATGAGGAATATTTCTAGTGACTGACCGTCTGCAACGTGAGAGTTCGTACTGAAATGTATGGCAATCCATGCAAAAGTCAACCTACTGGTGGCGCCAAAAGAAAGGATGGAGTAATCAAACCTGTGGGGACTTTAAATGTCTCGACAAACACTCGTGGCATTTGTTGAGACATTTCTATCCGGACCAAAGTTGTTACCTTGGTCAAAGCCTTATAATGTCCGAGTCCATTAACTTAATTGAATTGTTTGGGCATTGGGACATGAATTAGGAATTAGGAAAGACAATGATTGACAAAGGAGAAAGGCACGATGTAGCTGTGTGTTGTAGACGCCATTATTTGTTACGATATCCGAGAGGACCCAAACGCAGGACACGGCAGAGAAAAAGGTTTTGTGAGGTGGAGGAGCGTGGAGAGTAATCCGGTAGGAATGATGACTGGTGGCGGCAGGTGATGGCAACAAGGCGGCGGGAGAGTGATCCTGGAGCACAAGAGAAACACGTGAGAAAAGCATTCAGTGTAAAGAGAATAGCTTAATTAGGCTAAGAAGGCTGAGAGTTTCCACTGGGGTTTAAACAACGATCTGGCGCTGAAAGGTTGTGGAGCCTCCGCTGATATGCCATTAGTGATGGCTGATGGAAATCAGGTGTGTAGCTGATTGCAGCAGGTGGAGATTGAGCCGGGAGCCAGGAGTGACAGCCACCACGTCCACACAGACAGGGAAAGGGAACACACACACACATGGGAGGTGGCTGAAGAGTAGAGCCACCACATTATTGCCCAATATCGTAGTTTATTTGTGCTCGCTCCTCTTCACTTTGCCTTTCAGTCGACTCAATGGAGGCGGACAAGTTTGACGGCATGGCCATGAATCAATGTCAATTTAAAATTCAGGCAGATACGTTGGTCTCTGGTGATTGGTGTGGGAATGGAAGCGATGTCCGATGGATTTATGGAAAGAGTTTAACAAGTGGACAATTGTATCTGGCATCCAAATTGATTTACAGACCAATATTATAATCCATAGAGCTTCGGCACTACCATGACTGAAACTAAGGGACTATGATTCACAAAGAAAGGGAAACCTGCCATATTTGTTTGGTTTACTTCTAAACATATACTCCTTTTATTGGATGAAGCATTTGTTTGCATCCAAAATCCAAAGTTGAGTTATGTTTACATGATGTAACATTGTCAGTAAACTTTTACCCACCTAATGATCTTTTTTTAAACCAGAACTAAATGGTAGAAGATTCTGCATCAAAATACCACAAATAGGGATTATATATCAATCAAAAGTTAATTATGGTAAATGGCTTTAGCTCATACTTCAAACTACTTCTGAAGAATCCTTTGCGTACATTAGCGTCAAATAACCCAAACCATTGCAAGAGATCCTGCATTGTCTTCAAAATACCCAAACCAAAATGCATTTAGACAAAGCTAACTCAATCAGAAAAGCCTATAAAACCAATTATAAAACGGACAAGTCAAATCAAGCAATCTGATTGGTTCTTAGCCGTGATATAATGAGCATATATCACGGGTAGAATTGTAGTTACTTTTCACAACAAGTCAGTATCCCTCCGCGTCTGAGAAAAAGCTACAACCGTTACAGCTGTTACATACGTCCGTTACGAAACTAACTAACTAACAAAGCTTAAGATGGAAACATATCAGGTTAACTTCGACCTGCGGGGGTCTACTGTGGATTGAGCAGTGCCTATCTCCACAAAGCACCTAAACGACGACATGCAGAGCTACGTGAAGAGCAGGTAGACCAACTGGAGAAAGTATCACCATTCAAAAGCTTTCTGATGCGGGTCTTGAAACAAAGCAGAGAAATGATGACCGTTAGTGGCCACAGGTGCGAAAGCTCTCTCCAGAGCTACTGGAAGCCGAATCTCTGGGACCGGAGAAAGTGGAGCAATATTCTCTCCACGCCAAGCAACAGCCTAGAACAACCTCAGCCTATACAAGTAACCACGTAAGCCATGCTACTGATGCTGGACAGGTTTTAAAATAATCGATCAATGCTGTCTGTCTAATATGTTCGCTAGCTGTTAGTGTTGTTGCATAGCAACCACCTCGCACTATTATTTGTGCAGAAGGCAACGGAGGGACTATTTTATTTTTAACATCATTATTTACTAATAAAAACTATTTAAATTAGAGTGTGTATGTTTCTTTCATATTGCCACACTTGGTAACCGTTTTATAAAAGCAATAGCTCACTTCAGGCCGTGGTATATGCTCATTATATCACAGCTAAGGGGCGTTGTTTGGCCCGACGCAAGGGGTTGTGTCGACAACCCCCTTGCGTCGAGCTATTGCTTTAAATATACTATAGCAGTCAAAATGCACACTGTTTGAGTTGAGGCTGTATAAAGTAGTTGGGTCTCTGCTGACTTGTAAAGGTCGTTGGGACTGAAGCCAAACCAGTGCCGTGTTTCCAGGTCAAATTTCAACCAGTGTGTTTCCTCTGGGATCCCAGGATAGAGAGAGAAAATAAATCTGGGTCAGCTAGAGTTACAGCAGAACAAACACACCCCCCTCATTCAGTCATTGTGTGAAGGAGGACAGGTCGAACCGCCCTTTGTTTCCCCAACAAGAGCTGAGGGAAAGCGTATAGACGAACTGTTGGAAATCCGCCCACTGCAGGTGGAGGAATTTAAAGAAAGAGGTTAAATAATAGTCTGTTTGCAGGTCATAGAGTCCTGTTGTGAACCCAGAGATGTTGAGGAACCCAAAGTGTTATGATAGAAATGTATAGTAGGGTTCCCCAGCACATAGAAACAGTCAGATGCTAACCTGCATGTGTTGGGTAATTTGCAGAATTAGCATAAGTTGCGTTAAATGTGGACAATAGTTAAACAATGGCTTGGCCGATTTGGACAATAGTGGAGTGATTTTGGGGGTTATTGAGGATGTTGAACCCATTTCTGGCATTTCCAGGATTAAAAATGACAGTTTAATCCAGAAAGTGGCCATATCTGTTCCTGAGTTTGATGGATTTTCAGTCGATTTTACGTTTCAATGGAATGAGCGAAAATGCAAAAATGTCTTGTGTTTTTTATGTCCAAATTATCTTTCATCAATCTGGATACCAACTTGATTTGCCAAAATGCGGTTCGATCTTTATGAATTTTAAGTCGATTTTGAAGATTTAGGGGACTGGATCATTTGGATTGGACAGATTGATTATCTATTTGAAAATGAATTGTCCACAGTAGAGGTTATCATTTT
>JAAOOA010001380.1:0-22500 GCA_012861695.1 Trematomus loennbergii | reverse complement strand
TTATTTAAAATGGGAAATTAGTTTAATCCACTGTGACGAGTCAAGAGAGAACCAAGACGTTTTTGGATAGCAATAATTGGACATTTTGGGTGGATGGATGGATAGGTACTTAGATATATATAGATAGATAGATAGATGGATAGATAGATAGATAGATGGATAGATAGATAGATAGATGGATAGATAGATGGATAGATAGATAGATAGATGGATAGATAGATGGATAATAAACATAATAGCATTAAAAAGTTACAAAATATACATGTGGAAATACAAATTGGCAGACTAGCCACATTACGCCACAAAAAGTTAAACCATTTCCAAAACATCAGTGTAGTGAGTCGAAACCAAACTACCTGGTTAGGTTTAGTAAAAGAGTTTGTGATGATATAGATATGTTTGTTAGGGTTAGGGTTAACTTTTGGTTTCACACGGGAACAAACGGTGTCTCATGGCTCCTGTGTTTGCTTTACACACCTCCCGTTACCACATCTGCACTCAAATGTAAACGTGTTAGTGATACGTCAAAAACAAACAAACAGTTTCCCACAAAACCTAAATGCCAGGCTCAGTCTTTGAGACGTTAGTTAACACACCTCCTGCCCTCCTGCTGTGAAGACACACCTTTAAAGGTAACACATCAGAGAGTTTTAATAACAGGGGGGGACCAGGTGTGCCAAAGAACAGCCAATAAAACCATTACAGACTGTAAAACTGTGTGTGTGTGTGTGTGTGTGTGTGTGTGTGTGTGTGTGTGTGTGTGTGTGTGTGTGTGTGTGCGTGCGTGCGTGTGTGTTGCCCCTTTCACACCGGCGCTTTTCCAGCTCCGGCTCAGAGCTGGAAAAGCGCCGGTTTTCCTCTTCACACGCAGCGGCGGCGCGTCATAGCTCCGGAATGCAGTTCACTTCCAGCTCCAAAAAATTGTCGGTCCAGAGGCAAGAGCTTCGGAGCTATGACGCGGCGTCTCTTACGTCGAGGCGTGCAGGAAACCTTACTTTGACCATCCGTTCGCTGTTATTGATCATTGTGGAGAGCAGGCAGACGTTTTGTTTGTTATTATAGCAGCTATCGGATGGAATCAATACATGGGCTGCACAGGTTGTCATGTCCGACTATCACAAGTAGAATCATAATGAAAATACGCCGGTAAAAAGTGCCTGTAGAAAACGGCTTAGCAAGTAGTCAGTTTAGCTTCGGTTGCTATGCTAACATCACCCATGTTATACCAGAGAAACTTTCATAACAGCGTTGTGATGCCAAACAGCGTCAATTCAGACTGACACACATTCACTTAAGGGGAACTGGGGATATGTATCAGCTGCTTGTGTGACAGTCAGACAGTGAATACTTTAGAGCCGTGTGAGCTAACCCGGAGCTAACGGGAGAATAAACTCCCGTGGAAGAGCAGTCAGCACTGCAGCGGTCGCTAAATGCCGCTGAAACACATTAATAAACAATGAACCACGGCACTCTGGAGAAAAGTATAAGGTTGGAGAAGTTGTTATTTAATTTAATCTGGCTTCGTATGATTAAAAGCAACACGATCATCGACCCGACGCAGTCCCCGGCCCGTTGTTGTTGTGGGAGAAAATCAGAGACGTAAACTGTGACGTCATGACGCAGCAGCGGCAGCTCTGGGCGGTGTGAACAGAGCGGGAGCTGAAAAGGGAAACGGAGCTGAACCAGAAAAGCTCTCGCTAGGAGCTAGAAAGGGAAAAGCGCTGGTGTGAAAGCCGCATGAGAGACCCTTTCGAGTGTCTGTCGTGGCACTATTCCTAATAAACGTTTAAAGTTTAGGAACTAAGGTTTCAGTTTAATCCTGGATGTTGTCTCGGTTTCCAGATGTCGTTTTGATCCTTTGACATAAACTCTGAAGCTACAACTAAAAACAAATGATGTGCATGTTGTGGTGTTTGTTTATTGACATGAGGTTGTTTAACAGCAACATAAATATTAGCATCACGATAATTCAATCATAAATGTGACTCTTTCAGTGTTCCAAAAGTCTGACTTCATGTCCAAAGAGTTGGATAATCGTCTCAAACAGATGCCGAATAATAAAACAACTATTATCAAAAGCACATTCAGAGAGTTCTCAGTAATTGAGAGCAGATTATTCTGCAGCCACATTCATAAATCCAGGAACAGATCTCCTCTTTAAACTCTGAACACTAATTCATTCATAATGTTTTCTCTCAGATGGGTTTCTTTGATTTGTCCTACTGTAAACTCGTCTTGCATGTTCCATGTTTTAAGTTTCACGTGTGCCGCTAATTTATGAGGATAATGTTACATGTTTTCTGCAATGCATTCAGACCTCTTCACTTCTTGCAATGTTTATTTAAACACATATATATGCACTCCACCAACTAACAGTTATACTTTCAGAGTTTTCATTTCCATGGTGTCCCTCCCTCACGTAAAGAAGCCCTATTCTGCTTTTTAGTGTCTCCTGTAGAGTGTTATACAGGTTTTAATGCATGTAAATGGTCTGCAAAGGCTCAAATCCCTGTGTCACCACTACACTGGAGTTAGATACAAGCCACTAGGTAATATAGGCTAAATGTATTCATGCTGATTTTTATATATTTATTGATGTACAGCACTTTGGTCAACTCTGTTGTTTTAAATGTGCAATATATAAATAAAGTTGGAAGTAGAAGTACAGATACTCGTGTTTAAAAGTACTCTGGTAAAAGTAGAAGTACTGACTAAACTTCTTTACTCAAGTAAAAGTAAAGAAGTATGGGCTTTGACAATGTGAGAAGTAGAAAGTACAGGTATTTGTGTTCAAAATGTAAGAAGTAGAAAGTACAGGTATTTGGGTTCAACATGTAAGAAGTAGAAAGTACAGGTATTTGTGTTCAACATGTAAGAAGTAGAAAGTACAGGTATTTGGGTTCAACATGTAAGAAGTAGAAAGTTCAGGTATTTGTGTTCAAAATGTAAGAAGTCAAAGTAAAAGGCGTCAGAAAAATAAGTAGTGTAGTAAAGTACTGATACCAGAAACATGTACTTAAGTACAGTAACTAAGTATTTGTACTCCAATACTTCCCACCTCTTAAGGCCGCTACACACCCACCTGAGACCAAAGAACGCGTACCGAAGGCGTCCCGACTTTTACGTCAGCTACGCCGCCCGCCTACAAACACACCGCAAATACTTCAGTTGACGAGTGGCAATAACTGTCCTTACCAGCAGGCAGCGGTAGTGTGAACAGCCAATCAGAGTGATTGCTAGGGCCGACTTTCTCTGACCTCCCGCGGGAGGCGTCGGGAGGTGTGAAAAGGTGCCGTAAAGAGACGACGGTGCGGGACACACAAACCTGAGTAGTGCGCCGCGAATGCCCGACGGCCTCTGACGGCCTCTGACGGCCTCTGACGGCCTCTGACGGCCTCTGACTCCCAAAATCGGGCTGGTGTGTCCGGGCCTTTAGAGCCACAGACTGAAAAATAAACAACCATAGATCATGTCAGCTTCTCTGGAAAGGCGTAAAGGTGGAGAGAAATAAGAAGAGAGGGAGTGAGAGGAGGAGAAACAGAATCTGGGGCATCAGAGAGTCAGGAAACACTTCACAAACATTCCTCTCTGACTTCCAGATAACCCCGGTCTCCTCGGCTCGTCTCACATCAAAGTCTCAACCTCAAAGCCTCCGTAACTTATTCATAACCCGACACAAAACTAATCTGCCATTCATCTTGTTCTCCCCGTCTCTCTCTGGAGGAGAGGAATTATTTATAGTGAGTACAGTGAGAGCTGGAGATCTGTGTGATAACAAACATCTGGTTTTGCAAATCGAACTTTTTATTGCTATACAGATGGACATGAGGTTCAGGAATGAGTCCTAAAACCCAGAAATGAGTCATCTTTTTGACCATTTTGGTTCTTTGTCTTGAAGTCAATGGTTTTCTGAATGTGTTTTTGGTTGTTAGCCTGAAATAAGAACATATTTTTGTTCAACGACATGAAATACGTCAGTAGATACCCCACTGTTGAATTTATAGCTTAATGTAAGCTTATTTTTTCTCCCAATTCCATTCAAAATCACAAAGAGGTGTTTATACGTTGAAAAACCCATTGGATTTTGTAGAGAGAACAAGGGGGATGCTTTCTCTGGGTCAGCCTCCTAAAATATGTCATCACTGCAACGCTCTTTTGTTCTGTAGACTAAAGCCATCAGTGATCTATCAGGGGTTAGACTAGAACACATCCCAAATGACGATTAAAAACCAAAGAGTCCAAAGCGGTTTCAAACATAGTCTGTACAAATACTTGAAATGTTTCCAAGTATTTTTGTCTAATATCGAGTAATAATATGTCAGGGAAAAATGCTTCTCCAAAAACAAGTTAAACAATAATGAAAACAAGCTGTTTTCACTTGAAATAAGTACACAAAAACCTGCCAATAGAACAAATGAACATTAGCTTGGTAAGATCTCTTGAAATAAGATGGGATATTTAGATAAATCAGATCTCATTCTGAACTATATTTGACCAGAATCAGGAGATGTTGTGTTTCAATATAATCCGCAAATGCTCAAAAGTTTCTGTGTTCTGATGTTAGTCAGTGATTTTCTAATAAATATGTAAAAAGATATGTGTTTCCTCTGAGATACGGCTCAAAATAAGATGTTTTGACTTAACAAGATGATGCATTGTCTAAACCTGATATCTCACTGCAGTGTTACTTCTGAAGTTATTATGTCTTATATCAGGAGTAGAGATATTCTGACTGGATTATTAGACACATATACTGGGCACGATTTAGAGTTTTTGTGGTGTGAGTCTCTGCAGGACGTTTGTGTTAGAGAGAAAGAGAGAGAGAGAGTTAGAGAGAGAGAGAGAGAGAGAGAGAGAGAGAGAGAGAGAGAGTTAGAGAGAGAGAGAGAGAGAGAGAGAGAGAGAGAGAGAGAGAGAGCGTGTGTCCCTGGTTCTCTGCAGCTGTGAGTTCAGAGGGTTGAGAGTTGATGAACTGAGCATTGTTCGGGGGTCCCTGGCAGAGATAGGTCATGCTCTTGTTGTTCTGCCTCCTCCTCATTGTAAGGGCTGCATGGGTCAGTGTTTTCTCAACAATATGCAAAAGAGACTTTGTCTGTGATCAGAGAGGGCAGAAGTACACACGTCCTTTACTCAAGTAGAAGTACAGATACTCGTGTTTAAAAATACTCTGGTAGAAGTAGAAGTACTGACTAAACTTCTTCACTCAAGTAAAAGTAAAGAGGGCTTTGAAATGTACTTCAGTAAAAAGTACCCATAACTAGCAGCTGTTTTAAAGAGTACCTGACCTCCCTTTATATTAATAGAACAATAATGTCATTGTTAGCTAATGAATGTTTCCATGCTGAACAACGGCAACATGACAACGTTTTCATTGGTCCCTCTTCTTTAGAGAAGACCAGGAAATGATGGATACACGGATCGTGTTCAAATCAATAGGCACGCAATGACTCTAAATAATAATGATCACGCACCAAACACACATTCAAACTAAAGGAACCAGCCTGTTTGGGAAATGTGAGAAGTAGAAAGTACAGGTATTTGGGTTCAACATGTAAGAAGTAGAAAGTACAGGTATTTGGGTTCAACATGTAAGAAGTAGAAAGTACAGGTATTTGAGTTCAACATGTAAGAAGTAGAAAGTTCAGGTATTTGTGTTCAACATGTAAGAAGTAGAAAGTACAGGTATTTGTGTTCAACATGTAAGAAGTAGAAAGTTCAGGTATTTGTGTTCAACATGTAAGAAGTAGAAAGTACAGGTATTTGTGTTCAACATGTAAGAAGTAGAAAGTACAGGTATTTGTGTTCAAAATGTAAGAAGTAGAAAGTACAGGTATGTGTGTTCAAAATGTAAGAAGTAGAAAGTACAGGTATTTGGGTTCAACATGTAAGAAGTCAAAGTAAAAAGTCATCAGAAAAATAAGTAGTGGAGTAAAGTACTGATACCAGAAGAATGTACTTAAGTACAGTGACAAAGTATTTGTACTCCACTACTTCCCACCCCTTTCTGTGATTGTGTTCAGCTTTATTATACTTTAGAGTTCTTTCAGGAGTGTTTGTCCATCACATTTTACGTTCAAAATGTAGGTAACGGGAGGGAAAGTGAAGACCGCTGCTAAGTCCGTTAACAAAGATAAAAAGAACCCGTGTAACCGCACCGTGATTTGGATCGGCTACAAAATTCCAATGGGTTTTTCTTTAGTCCATGCTACATCCTTCCACCAAGTTTCATGAACATTGAGACAGTAGTTTTTCTGTGACCCTGCTGACGATCAAACAAGCGGAAAGCATCAAGAAGAAGAATTAGCTTGCAAGCTAACGAATTTTCACCACTACAGCATAAGCATTCAAGAAGGATGCATTTCTACCTGATTTTTATCACACAAAATGGACTCAAGTTGCTGATTCTGAACAAAAGCCCCATCAACATTCTTTGCAAAAATAGTTTTTAAGGACATTCAAGACCGACAAAAGCATAATTCAACGGTTTAATGTGCAGACACTCACAGCTCTTCTGCAAGGTTTGGTAAGATCATCTCAAAAGACAGACATATCAATGGCAACAGGACAAGATTTTGGAATCTAAACTGTATTCTCAAAGTCCTTCTGTAGTAGTATTGAGCAAAGAGACGTAAAGCATTGGCCAAAATAAAACTCGAAACCCATGAGCTAAAGAAGATGTATCTCTTCATTGCATGACCAACAATAATCTTAAATTTGCGTCCGCGTGACATTTGCTAATGTTGGGCTATAAAGGAACTACAGCACGGTCACATGACTTCACGTCACCACCGCTAAGCTAAAGGTGGCTAATGTTGGGCTATAAAGGAACTACAGCACGGTCACATGACTTCACGTCACCACCGCTAAGCTAAAGGTGGCTAATGTTGGGCTATAAAGGAACTACAGCACGGTCACATGACTTCACGTCACCACCGCTAAGCTAAAGGTGGCTAATGTTGGGCTATAAAGGAACTACAGCACGGTCACATGACTTCACGTCACCACCGCTAAGCTAAAGGTGGCTAATGTTGGGCTATAAAGGAACTACAGCACGGTCACATGACTTCACGTCACCACCGCTAAGCTAAAGGTGGCTAATGTTGGGCTATAAAGGAACTACAGCACGGTCACATGACTTCACGTCACCACCGCTAAGCTAAAGGTGGCTAATGTTGGGCTATAAAGGAACTACAGCACGGTCACATGACTTCACGTCACCACAGCTAAGCTAAAGGTGGCTAACGTTGGGCTATAAAGGAACTACAGCACGGTCACATGACTTCACGTCACCACCGCTAAGCTAAAGGAGGCTAATGTTGGGCTATAAAGGAACTATAGCACGGTCACATGACTTCACGTCACCACCGCTGAGCTAAAGGTGGCTAATGTTGGGCTAAAAGGAACTACAGCACGGTCACATGACTTCACGTCACCACCGCTAAGCTAAAGGTGGCTAATGTTGGGTTATAAAGGAACTACAGCACAGTCACATGACTTCACGTCACCACCGCTAAGCTAAAGGTGGCTAATGTTGGCTATAAAGGAACTACAGCACGGTCACATGACTTCACGTCACCACCGCTAAGCTAAAGGTGGCTAATGTTGGGCTATAAAGGAACTACAGCACGGTCACATGACTTCACGTCACCACGCTAAGCTAAAGGTGGCTAATGTTGGGCTATAAAGGAACTACAGCACGGTCACATGACTTCACGTCACCACCGCTAAGCTAAAGGTGGCTAATGTTGGGCTATAAAGGAACTACAGCACGGTCACATGTAAATTAAAATAAAAATAGAAACAGTGCAAGAAGAGTGAATGTGATATATTGGATAAATAAATTGCAAGATGCAGACAGATGAATGTTTATGGAGGCACTTTACAGAGCCCTTATTTAATGTTTCTGCATTTACAAAGAGCTTTAAAAAATATATACACGAAACGGTACATACAATAACTGAAATGTACAAGGGCTTTACTGTATGTGCAGTATGGATTTATGTATATAGGGATAATAGTTTAGAATACTTTGACAAAACATATATAAATACTCTGCTGCCATATCTCTGTAGCCGAATCTGTCCAGAATCTGAAATCACACTGAGCTCAAATGTACGATGATATATAATACTGCATTTTGCTGATGCTCAAATGCATAATAATATCTAATACTTCCTTGTATATGTAATCTTGTATGGTTGCATAGTGCTGGTCCTCCTCACTCTGTTGTGTTTGTGTTTCTGCAGCAGACTGAAGGATGTGTCGCTGCTGCCGTTTAGTCTGGGAGCAGAAACATGCCTCTATATGGAGAGGAGAGTTCCTCAGTACCACACACACACACAACACACACACACACACACACACACACACACACACACCACACACACACACACACACACACACACACACACACACACACACACACACACACACACACACACACACACACACACACAAGTGTAGATGAATTATGCATTTCACCGGTGACACAGAGGCCTGTCAGACGGAGAATAATCAAACTCTGTGAGGACATCCATCTTCTGGAAACACACACGCACGCTCACAGATATTAAACACACTAGGGTTGTTATGGTTAAAATATATATGTGCACCAATGTTTGTATGTTTTCCCATGTGTATATTTGTGCACAGTGAAGACAATGCATTTGAAAATGAGTTGTATTTTGGCAAAGAGGGACGATGTATTCAGATATTTAATTGGTTAGTTATAGTTCAAGTCTTGCCTTTACCATCTTAATTAACTATACAAGTATTAGCGTAGCCTAAGTATCATCAAAATGTACTTACCGTAAGTAAAAGTACTCAATCTGCACCGCTAATTTTACAGTTGTGTATTTCTTTACTATATTAATTGATGCTTTATTGTGTATATCCCTTTAATATTGCAGCAGGTAATAGATACACCGCTGGGTAGCTTTTAGATTTCTCCAAGGGATCGTTAAAGTGTTTCACCTATAATGAGGCATGATACATGACTTATTGATTATATTTTATATACATCTGAATCGTTAAAGCTGTCAAAAGTTAGTGCTAGTTCCATATTTCCCTCTGAGATGAAGTGGAATAGAGGAATACACAAGTACCTCAACATTAGAGTAAATCTACTTGGTGATTCTCCATCACTGATTGACAGACACCGTTTTCCTCTCAACTGAAACTCAACCTTGACAAAGAGACTGAATGCTTGAGGAATGCAGACAACACATTCCACAGGTAAGAGTCAAACAGCTGCTAATGAGTAACAAGGTGCAGCTGAGCAGCCAGGTGAGGACGGTCAGGTGATGAAAGGGAGCAGGAAACTGGGGGGCAACAAAACTCAAATCAAGAAAAATCAGGGAGTAAAAGACCCTTCAGAGCATTTCAAAGTTTACCTAATGTGATCGTAAATAGAAAAAGATGTGCAGATTTACTTGATGGCATTAGGAAATCCACTTATTGTGCAATTTCAGTTAAACATTTCAAGTGTTGGTGTGTCTCGACCTGACCAGCACGGTCACATGACTTGATGTCACCACCGCTAAGCTAATGGTGGCTAATGTTGGGCTATAAAGGAACTACAGCACGGTCACATGACTTCATGTCACCACCGCTAAGCTAAAGGAGGCTAATGTTGGGCTATAAAGGAACTACAGCACGGTCACATGACTTCATGTCACCACCGCTAAGCTAAAGGTGGCTAATGTTGGGCTATAAAGGAACTACAGCACGGTCACATGACTTCACGTCACCACCGCTAAGCTAAAGGAGGCTAATGTTGGGCTATAAAGGAACTACAGCACGGTCACATGACTTCACGTCACCACCGCTAAGCTAAAGGTGGCTAATGTTGGGCTATAAAGGAACTACAGCACGGTCACATGACTTCACGTCACCACCGCTAAGCTAAAGGAGGCTAATGTTGGGCTATAAAGGAACTACAGCACGGTCACATGACTTCACGTCACCACCGCTAAGCTAAAGGTGGCTAATGTTGGGCTATAAAGGAACTACAGCACGGTCACATGACTTCACGTCGCCACTGCTAAGCTAAAGGTGGCTAATGTTGGGCTATAAAGGAACTACAGCATGGTCACATAACTTCACGTCACCACCGCTAAGCTAAAGGAGGCTAATGTTGGGATATAAAGGAACTACAGCATGGTCACATGACTTCACGTCACCACCGCTAAGCTAAAGGAGGCTAATGTTGGGCTATAAAGGAACTACAGCACGGTCACATGACTTCACGTCACCACCGCTAAGCTAAAGGTGGCTAATGGGCGTGATGACGTTTAGTCGTCTCATTTAACACTTGTTCGCATCTTCTGTTTTTAAATTCACTAACGGGCAGAGTTGGGTGTAACGCGTTACTGTAATAATATTACTTTTGTCGGTAACAGAGTAGTGTAACGCGTTACTTTTATAATTCAGTAATCACACTACAGTTACTAACATTGCCCCGACACGCGTTACTTCGTTACTTTTATAAAATCAGTCATAATCACACTGACAGACAAGAGGGGTTTCCGCCGCAGGTTTATATGTACGTAATCTGCGCCACTGCGCGTCCACATCTCCACGTGCAGTGCTGCATAAACATGGCTGAGTCAGCGATAACTTTCGAGGGGTGGAGGTATGCCCATTATTTTGAGTTCGTCCGAAGAATAGACAGGAATGTGACGGTGAGGTGCAAACTGTGTCCAGGACCAGAAGCTGTTATCCACTGCTGCAAACACCACGTCAAACCTCAACAAACACCTGCAAAGAACACATGCTAAGGTGAAGCTAATAGCTAAGACCCCCGAACCCAGAGTGAGGATGTTGTGAGTGCGCCGCCGCCGACTCCGAAGCAGCAAAAATACCGGTAACCAAAGCAGAGATGGACAGGCTTGTAGCATCCTTCATAGTAGAGGTAATGTTGCCCATTTGCACAGTGGAATCACCATCGCATCGTTCAGAGATATACTGCGCAAATACAGATAGCAGGAGACAGAGGACAGCCATGGTCAGAGCTATCTGGATCAGTCTTATGCGACAATGGAAACTGAACTAAAGAGAACATTTGAAACTTTAGCAGTCTGCGTGATCTGCCTGTAGGGAGGGGCGGGCCGGCCCTGAGAGTAAAGTAACGAGTAAAGTAACGAGTAAAGTAACGAGTTACTTTATGTAGAGAGTAACGAAGTAGTGTAATATATTATTTTTTTTAAAGTAATATGTGATATATTACTTTTTTTTAGTAACGACCCCATCTCTGCTAGTGGGGTATAAACTGATATTATGTCGTAGCATTAAAATCCCTTCAGCTTGTGTTAACCACAGACCTCATTTAGGCATTAACGTGTTCTTGCATTAGTGTGATGAAGTAACTGGGTACGAGCTGAAGTGCTGTTTAATTATTCTGCCTTCTCTTTAAACAGATATCACAATGTCTCTATTGTAATACAAGGTTCCCAGGATAACAGATTAGTATCCACCTCTCTTGTGGGTTAACTAAAGTACACACATGTGCTCCAGGCTGCTTTTCATTTATCCACAATCCTCTGCTTCCAGGGAGACGATGAAAAGAGGAACAGAGCTGCTGTGGGGCTTTCACAGTGTCAGCGTATTATCTTTTAATTTCCGCGGTGATTGTTGCCTGTAATCAGCAGTTAGCTTTGCTCCAGCAGAGACGCTCTGTTCCTGCTCTAAGGAGATAATTGGAGCGCTGATGGAAACAGCAAAGACTGCAGGAGGAGAAGGAATGCAACTTATTCTGACTTGTTTCCTGCAAGAACATAATGTCTGGTTTGTCCTTCGACGTGTCTTTAATCGTGGTTTGTGCTCAGTGGCTGTTATCAGTGTTTCAGGAAGGAATAACTTGACTTGAACACTTACTGACACAACATCCAAACTAAAGATGCACTCAATATGCAACCTAAAGTGAAGGAAGCAGGAAATCACCACCAACAATCAAGACTTTTCAATGTGTACTCAGACATTAGTTTGTTTGATATCTTAAAAAAGGTTATTGTCCCAGGTCTCATCGGATGTTGAGGCCACATGCATTCCAATTAAAATGTAAGGGTTAAATACGGGAAGATAAACACTTTGAAACGCTCAAACGATTGCTCCACTCCTTCTGCAACTAGCAACAAATCCAATATCTCCAGCTGCCTCATCAGTTTGCCTACAGAGCCAACAGATCCACGGATGATGCCATCGCCACGGTCCTTCACACAGCTGTGAGCCACCTAGAAGGCCCAGGCAACTATATAAGGATGCTGTTTGTCGATTTTAGCTCAGCTTTTAACACCATCATACCTGACATACTAGTGGAAAAACTGTCAAGCCTAGGTTTCCCCTCCATCTTATGCGCCTGGATTAATAATTTCCTAACAGACCGTCCTCAGACAGTGAAAATAGGCCCTTATTGCTCCTCCACCCGCACCCTCAGCACTGGCTCCCCGCAGGGCTGCGTGCTGAGCCCGCTACTCTACACACTCTACACACACGACTGCTCTCCCACCCACCCCTCCAACTCCATTATAAAATTTGCAGATGACACCACGGTGGTCGGCCAAATATATAAGGGAGCCGACGAGTCGGCATACAGAGACGAGATCCTGAAGCTGTCTGCGTGGTGTTCAGCTAACAACCTACATCTGAACACAAGCAAAACAAAAGAAATCATCATAGACTTCAGAAAGCACCGTCCAGAACACGCCCCCCTTCACCTCAACGGAGAGAGAGTGGAGAGGGTCTCCACTTTAAGTTCCTGGGGGTTCACATTCGGAGAGCCTCAGCTGGACAGCACACACCACTGCAGCAGTTAAGAAGGCCCAGCAGCGACTACACTTCCTGAGGGTGCTTCGGAGAAACCGACTGAACAAGAAGCTGCTGGTGTCCTTCTACCGGGCGACCATCGAGAGCGTGCTGTCATACTCCATCTCTGGGTGGTATGCAGGATGCTCAGCTGCGGACAAGAAAGCCCTGCAGAGAGTGATCAGGATGGCAGAGAAAACCATCGGCTGCCCCCTGCCCTCTCTGGAGCACATCTCCACCTCCCGCTGCCGCAACAGAGCTAACAAAATAATAAAGGACAGCTCTCACCCAGGTCACAGACTGTTCTCTCTCCTGCCTTCTGGGAGAAGATACAGGAGCTTCGACTCACGGACAAACAGACTCAAAAACAGTTTCTACCCCTGGGCCGTCAGGCTGCTTAACCACCACACATAATGCAATAACCGTAACCAGTCTCACACATACACACACTTTTAATGCACTTTATATACTATTTTTATATCAATATTTTTAACTATTTATTCCCCCGTATGATTGTTTATGGTGTCTGTCCTATGGCCGTGTTTTTTAGTGTTCTTTATGTGTTTGTATTTTTTGCACACCGGGACAGAGTTGCACTCTGAATCTCGTTGTACTCTGTGTACAATGACAATAAAAGGCTTTAACTTAACTTAACCTTAAGTGTGATGACGATGCCACTGATGTTTAAGGATATCTTTCAGTGGAAAGATGCTGCAGGATAGCGGTATATATTTGAGGTCAAGAGGGTTTGTCCTCCCAACTCACCCACCTCTTTTTCCATAGTAAACCACACAGAGCAGGTGAGTGCAGTCGGGTTAAACATCACTTACTCCAGTGCTCGCCCTCCACCAATAACACGTAGAAAATACCACGTAATGAATAGAAACACATAAAGCCTTAAATGTGACTCGAACCAAAATGCATGGTTGTATTGAGGGAAAGCCATAAGACTACACCTGAGCTCTGTTTGTCATCTTGCAATCTACTTATTTATATAAATAGTTATCACTGTCATAAACCGTATAAAATGTTGTCTTACTGTATTATTTCATTTCATATTCTGTTCTTGTATATATCATATATTTCTATTTACATATATAGAGACTTCTTGCACAATTTTTTATTTGCATTTTATGATATATGTTGCATTGTTGGAGGAGATCAGGTCAGAAGAATGTCATTGCCATTTCTACTCAGTAGCTTTGAGCACATGATGATAACACCTTTGAACCTTGAATCTTTAGAATCTACAAAAACACGTCACCGCTCTGAAGTCACTACACCTAGATAAATATTGTCTTTAAGGCTCTTCCTGGCGTTTGATGCACGAGGGCTGATATTCAAACATGTTGTGATGTCTCTTGTCCAAATCACTACAAGAGTTTGACTCTCTAATCAGTCTGGCACACTGACCACCCCAAAGGAAGCGAGCCGATCTGGTGCTTTAACAGAAGCTTGACGTCATGGTAAACCGGCGAGGAGAAGATAAGAGAAGATGGAACTGTATTTATCCCCTTGGGGACATTCAGGCGTTTATAGCAGCAACGGTCAGAGTTAAAAACAGGACTCACTCAAGGTCAAAATAAAGACAAAATGTTGATAAAGTGATTGATCTTTGAACAGCAAGTAAATTAAAGACCTATCTTTTTAATTTGGCTTATAATTTGGGGCGATTGTAATGTTTTCGTAGAATCACTGTTCATGTTTTATGGTTCACTGATCTAACTCTTTCTGTTAATTATTGTTCCTCATTTGTTATTTTCTGTCATACTTTAGAGCAGGGGTCAAACTGAAATACACAGTGGGCCAAAATACAAAAATAGGTACTAGTGGAGGGCCGGACTGGTTCAATGTTTATTGCAGAACTTATTGAAATGAACTTATTGCACATATTAAACCTGGAACTAACAAAGCTTCAATGATTGCCTATAAAAACAACATTAAACATTAAATAATCGTTGCATTCATTTCTTATGCTCCATCTGCAGCTGAGTCATTTCTTATGATTACATTTCTCCACAGGCCAACAACAGCTTCAACAAAACTATTTCCCTCAAAGACAAACCAAACATGTCTGTTGTCACGAGAAAAAGTGCAGAAGGAAACATCCATGTAAACTCAGTGTGCTGCTCTGTGATGCTAGTTCAGATACTTGGCATCTCATCTTGGGTGCAAGGTCATCAATGTTTGGGGTCAGGCTCTGAGCTGAGGAGACCCTCAGGATGGAGTGAAGGTGTGCGTGCAATATACCGGAGGGCCAGATCTAATAGTAATTAGAAATGATCCTGCGGGCCGAAATTAAATCCACCAAGGGCCTGATTTGGCCCCCGGGCCTTGAGTTTGACACATGTGCTTTCTTTGGGCTGCAGCAAGCCTGAGAGGTGCGATATATAAATAAAGTTTAATATTATGTTTATTATTATTATTTAAAAACAGATCTGCCACTGTACCGGCATCCATACTTTAAATTTGATTTGTCTTTCCCACTTCTCAACAAGACGCCAAAGGAAGGCACTGTTGCATTTATGCATTATTTTTATATATATCTTTTTATATTTGATCTGACAAGGCTTGTACAATTCTTTATTTGTAATGGTTTTATTACTTTAAATGTGTTTTCTCCTGATCTTTGTATATTATCTCAAAGGGAAATGTTTCACTTGTTTAGCTGCACCACGTGTTGCAGATTGCAGCTTTAAGGGACAATAAACGATACCTTATCTTTTACCAAGAAACAAGACATGCAAGGTCACTGCGTACTGTATACGTAAGATATCAGGGCGACTTCTGCAGGACAAATCATGTAGAGTGTTTGCTTTCTGTGATGATCCATCAGGTACGTGGTGAACTCACACACTGAGTAAACACAGACTGAAGATAAATAATGACTAACTTCAGCTGGAAGCGGGAGGAGAGGCTCATTAAAGACTCAAACGTCCTGAAGATAAAACCACACATTCATCCAGGATGAAAGCCCAGAGTCACATGACACGTCTCTTAGTCCGAGAGGGAAGATCTGCAGAAGGTTTTTATAATATCTTATAACATAACGTTGACCTGTCCCACAGAAATACAGCAGCCAGTTTATAAAGTTCAAACATTTAAAATATGGAATACGTCTAAACATTATATTAGATTGACTGTATTTGTGTGTGCGTGCGTGCGTGCGTGTGTGTGTGTGTGTGTGTGTGTGTGTGTGTGTGGTGTGGTGTGTGGTGTGTGTGTGTGTGTGTGTGTGGTGTGTGTGTGCGTGTGTGTGTGTGTGTGTGTGTGTGTGTGTGTGTGTGTGTGTGTGTGTGTGTGTGTGTGTGTGTGTGTGTGTGTGCAGACGGCTGCAGAAACGGAAGGGAAACCTGTTTCTAAAAGTATGGGTTGGTTCTGCTACGCTGTTGCCATGGCGACGTGCAGTCCTCAAATGACAGGGCGCGTTTATATATACATGTTTCTGGGGAAACCTCTCCGAGCATCACATTCACGGCGTGCAGGCTTTCCTTTGTCATACAACTGTATTTTGTTTAGAAAACATTTATCCTTATCAGCAAAATCCAAAGGCTTCTTTAACCAGTTTTTCTTAAAGAGACCCTAGTGTTGCTTTTTGGGTGCCCCCCCCCCCCCCCCCTCTTGTAGTGTGTTATTTAGGTGTTTGTGCATCTAAATGGTCTGCAAAGGCTTAAGTATCTCACAGTAGAAACACTAAATACACATTTAAACCTGAAAATAAGCATACAGTCATTTCTTTATAGGTTTCTTGTTTGTTTACTCGTTGCTGTTGTTCTGCTTGCTCTGATTGTGTAAACGACTCATTGTAATGAGCTCTGGAGAAGAAATGAGGGTTGCCTTTGTTTCTATACTTTTATTCTCAGGACACAGGCTGGTGTCGGCAGATGATAAATCCTACAGGAAATAAGAAAACTCTAATAGACGGACTCATTATCATTTGTAGGACTTTCCTCTCCTCTTTGATTGGTTGTTGTCTAACCCTTTAAGCCTGAACACAGAAATGAATCCATGAAGACATTCAGAACAGAAATATCCATTTATTCGAACTGATAGAAACTTACACGATGAAATGTCTGAGATAGCTTACGCTTGTTTGACGTGAAATCTAAATCTGAAGGAGTAGCGTGTATTTCTATCTTAACTGCAGTGGAGTATAAGTAACACGACATGGAAAGACTCTGGTAAATACCTCCAAATGTACTTTTACTTAAAGGGGACCTATCATGCAAAATGCACCTTTGTACGTCTTTTCTACATGAATATGTGTCCCCGGTGTTCCAGGGAACTCACCAAGTGTCAGAAAACACAACCCTCTCTATTTTCCTCCATACCCAAATCTCTAAAAAAGGGGCTGCAACGGATCTGATAAAAACTGATCCAGATTTGAACACTGTCCTGACGTCAGGAAAGTGGCGCTACGGCTATTGGGCCAACTCTCCACCTATCAGGGGAATGTGGGGTTGGGCCACGGCCATTGCCGTTCGAAAGCGCTGGAGACGCTGTAGTACGTATGCCAGGCCTGTAAGTGGCGCTGTAGTCTGCCACAAAAACAGTGAAGAAGACTTCCCGCCCATAGTTACCATGGTTACCCTTCTGTTTATTCTCCGCTGTGGCTTTCTTTCTCCCTCCCCGAGGCAAGCGTTTGCTCCCGCTGCTTTAATTCAATGCAATCCCTCCCCGTCGAGGCAAGCACTGTAATTCTCTCCGGTTAGTCCACCAGCAGATGACAAACACCCACCTCTCCGCCTCTTCCAAGGAACGAGGGGACCGTGCGGCTCAGTTTCAGTTTCAGTTTCTTTCGCCGGTCAAGATGTCCGTTAAAGTTAAATCTTCCGGACAAAATTAGAAAAGTGCAGGTCAAAGGTCTTCTTTGTTATTTATTGAGCTTTAAAACAAATGAATAACGACTCTATATAATAAAACACAGAGGACGGAGATCTCTTTTTCTCCCCCTCTTCTGACAGCCCAGCAGCTGATCAGAGCACGTCTCCCCTCTCCTGCAGGAGGGCGTGGTCAGCAGAATCAGACCCTAGACAGCAAACAGCACATAGAGCGAAATGAGGCATGGCTAAAATGCATAATCTGTTTGGTATTTTGAAAACAGACACGTATAAATATACCTTATATAGGTATGGCCCTACAATATATCATTTAAATATAGCATGATAGGTCCACTTTAAGTAAAATGTACTCAGTTCTCCTGGGAGAAGTAGTTGACTCTTTATGCATCTTTTGAAAGACACTTCAACTAATATAACACAAAAAGATCAGATTTAGTGAAAGCGATCCACATGGAGAAGCCCCGGGCTAACAGTCTGATACTCACATGAGGGTACAAATTAAAGCTGAATCCAGTATTTCATTCATTTGACAATCATTTAATTGACTTGTTTTAAAGAAAATCGACAAAGATGAGGTGAAAGTGGGTTCATTCGCTGGTTCAGCTTCTGTCTGCTTTCTGAAACATATCTGGACATTTGGAAGTGCATTTCCACCTCTTTCTGACATTTGATGTACCAAACCAGTAAATCACTTAATACAGAAAGTAATTAGCTTATGACTCATTAATAAAAAACACTGTTTGGTAACTTATGTGCAGAAAAAGGCGGTGAACTGAGTCCTGAAGCCTGAGCAGAAGCAGCTTTTAAAGCACACATGCTGTCCCTCACTCACAGGAAGCAGGCCCTTTAATGTGGAAACTATAAGGAGGAGGAGAGCTAGCTGCACTCGGGACATAAATCTAAGATGGTTGGGGTTGCTGCTGTGGTGAGGCAGTAAACTCTGCACCGCATTGCAGGTCCATAAAAGCAGCTCCACTCGATGTGCAGGACGTGTTAGATTTAACGTCTGCCGGAGGATTTAACCTCTGTGACCTCTCTCTAACCACACCTGGACGAAAGAATCCTGCAGGTTAAAGGTCAACTGACTCCGGGGGGAAAAACAAGAACAGTTGTGGATTTTTACATCTTTTAATATTCAAAAAATACTTCAATTTTGGCTTCTTTAGTATACACAAAGCACCTGGATCTGCCCCTCTGTCTCTGCATACAGTGTCTGTGAGGTGTAGGAAATGAAAAGTGCAAAGTGGTCGACTCTGTCCTCCGTCCTCCTGCAGAGGAACGAGACTTCAACGCTCCCACAGGAATACAAACAGTCGGCGTGACTCACAGATTCTCCAGAAGAAATAACAGAGTGACTCGAAGCCACGTGCAAAACCAAATCAAAATGCCATGAAGGGAGCTTCTTCTTCTTCTGTGGTTTAAAGCATGAAAGCAGCAGGTAGACGGGCCAGCCGCTCCTCTCTCTCTACGGACGAGGGTTAGGGCAACGTGGGGAAGGATTTGGGGATGTTTGACATTTAAGACAGAATTCTGGGAAAGGTCAGAGTACCAAAAATCAAAACAAAACGTCTGAAATCTGTTAAAAAAATCACAAAACTTCGGGAAAAAAAGTCACAAATATATTTTTTTCTTTCTCGCAATTAGGACTTAAATCTCAGAAACCTGTTGTCTTTCATGGGAATTCCAAAAAAGGTCAGAATTGAAACAAAGTCTGAAATATGATAAGAAAATTAGAAAACTTTGGGATAAATGTCAGAAATAAATATATATATTTGTTCTCACAATTAGGACTTCAATCTCAGAAATCTGTTCTCTTTTTGGAGAATTCTGTCTTTTTTGGGAATTGTACATTTTTTCTCAGAATTCGAACTTTTTTAAAGATTTCTTTCCTTTTTTTGAAATATTACTTTAATCTCAGAATTCTTAAAAAAAAAAAATGTTATTTGAAATCTCAGAAATTCTGTCAATTCTTAATTCAATCCCAGAACTCGAGGATTAAAATCAGAACTCAACATTGTTTTTTCTTCACACATCCCAGGCATTATTCCCCTCACGTGGCCCTGGTCCTCTCCCGTATTCCTCCACGCTGAACTGAACAAGTGTTTCTGTCTTTTTGGTTGTATTTGTATCTCCTGTGTGCAGAAACGTTCACAGCTTTAATCCAAAACGAATCACTGCAAAGTAAACCTGTGGCCAAACAGTCCGAGTATCAGCTGCTGCTTCTTCTTCTGCTTCAGAGACTTCCTTCAGGATCATCTCCTACAGTTTGTTGTGACTTTAAAAATCTGACTTTAATCTGCAGAAATCTGACTTCTTGGGAATAATCCAAAATGAATCACTACAAAGTCAAGTGAATCCAGCGGCTGTTACTGCTTCTTCTGCTTCAGTCTTCCTCCAGCATCACACTGTTCTGAAATCTGACTTTAATCTGCAGAAATCGGACTTTTTGGACTGAACCCAGCCCCAGCAGCTGTTACCGCTTCTTCTTCTGCTTCAGAGACTTCCTCCTCTTCAGGATCATCTCATACAGACTGTCCATGCCCTCGTGCAGCCCCTCTCCTATGATGGCGCATGCAGGTTGGACATGATAAGGTGTCGCGGGGCTCAGCTCCTTGAGGGCCAGATGCTTCTCGATCTCCTCCACCAACAAAGACTTGGGGAGATCCTGTTTGTTGGCGATAACCAGCAGAGGAGTTCCCTGGTTCTCAGAGAACTTTGTGACTTTGTGCAGTTCGGTTTTGGCCTCCTCCAGCCGGTCCACATCCACAGAATCCACCACGTAAATGATACCGTCCGTGCACCGACTGTAAGATTTCCAAAGTGGTCTCAGTTTCTCCTGACCTCCAACATCCCAGAAATGGCAGCTGATACCCTTCGCAGTGCCGTTACTCAGCTTGATTTTCTCCGTGTTGAAACCGATTGTGGGCACGGTGTTCACGAACTCGTTGAATTTGAGCCGGTAGAGCACGTGGTTTTCCCCGCAGAGTCCAGCCCCAGCATGACGATGTGCAGCGACTGGAAGGCGGAGATATTGGAGAAGCTGTTGCCCATTTTTTGGCAGTTTTCAATATCTGCTGCCTTTTTTTGTTTTGTTTCTAAATCCACGGTCCCTGGAAATAAAGGATTAATCCCCGGGACGCATTCGTTATTCCCCTCACGCGCTCTCATCCATTTCCACAGTCCTCCTCCCAATGTGTCGGTGATAATAAACCCTTCTGGATCAGAACACTCCCTCTTTTTTTTTACGCACGGATATATCCAGGAGGTCCCGGGAAATAAGTGCGTCCTTCTCCGGGGAAACTACCGGTAAAATCAGGTTCCTCCGGTGCCGAGTGTCGGTGTTTCTTCCCCGGTCCTCCTCTCTGTTGTGAGGCTGAGAAAAACAGAGGACCGCAAAACAAGAGAAGCTCCACCCACCCAACACACACACACACACACACACACACACACACACACACACACACACACACACACACACACACACACACGCACACACACACACACACACACACACACACGCACACACGCACACACGCACGCACACACACACGCACACACTATTTTCTTGCTTCATTCATGTCTGAAAAAAAAGGGAAAAGTCTGCAGGAAAAATAAGATAATGATGTTTATATATCAGGTTACATGTCTCCCTACTTAAAACTAAAATATACCTATAAATAATAACACAGACACACACACACACACACACACACACACACACACACACACACACACCACACACACACACACCAACACACACACACACACACACACACACACACAACACACACACACACACACACAAACGTTTCCAGATTAAATAATTTCAGTATTTTCTAAGCTGTGTTGGTTTGGTTTTGTCTGGCGTGTTCAAATCATAGACTGTATGGTTCAAATATTATAAAGAGGGGAATCAAGTGTGAAACTGTGTAAAAACACGGAGGCGTTAACCCTGTGTTGTGATCTGGTGAATCCTGGGCAACTCTGCCCTCTGGTGGTCGAGGTGGGTCACCACATGATACACACAAACATACATTAACAAATAACTAATCATTGTTTACTTATTAAATAAAAATAGTTTACCAAAGTTGTCATTCATAAATATCTGCTGAGATACATTTTAGAAATAATGTATTTTAAAATAAATTTGAATAATATGAATCCACTGCCGACAAAAAAATATATAAATATATGTTTAATGCAAACAATGTTCAAGGTGAATTCAGTTAATTTCGTAAAATAAAACATAAACCAGGACCAGTGATGAATTTTAAAGATATAAAATGTTATTGTGAAAAATAACCATATCATAACATTTTAATAATAAAGTGTGTTAAATGAAATGTACTTGAGTAAAAGTAGAAGTACTCAGATCTTGAACTTGAGTAAAAGTAGAAGTACTCATCTTGTACTTGAGTAAAAGTAGAAGTACTCAGATCTTGTTCTTCAGTAAAAGTAGAAGTACTCAGTCTTGTACTTGAGTAAAAGTAGAAGTACTCAGTCTTGTACTTGAGTAAAAGTAGAAGTACTCAGATCTTGTACTTGAGTAAAAGTAGAAGTACTCAGTCTTGCACTTGAGTAAAAGTAGAAGTACTCAGATCTTGTACTTGAGTAAAAGTACAAGTACTCAGATCTTGTCTTGAGTAAAAGTAGAAGTACTCAGGTCTTGTACTTGAGTAAAAGTAGAAGTACTCAGACCTTGTACTTGACTAAAAGTAGAAGTACTCAGATCTTGTACTTGAGTAAAAGTAGAAGTACTCAGATCTTGTTCTTCAGTAAAGTAGAAGTACTCAGGTCTTGTACTTGAGTAAAAGTAGAAGTACTCAGATCTTGTACTTGAGTAAAAGTACAAGTACTC